>PVKA01049087.1:0-13441 GCA_004027165.1 Ctenomys sociabilis
TGAGCAAGGAGATTGTGGAGCCACAGAGGAAAGAGATTGAAGTTCTATAGTGTGCCTGGGGAGAGTCACATGAAGAGAAAACTTTCTCTCAGGCTCTCACAGAGAGCAATCTGGTCAAGCATTGGCCGTGACTCTTCCACATGGATGACACAGACAAAGGAACTACAGAATAATGTACAGGACTACAAGATAAACCCTGTATTACTTATTGTATCTGTCCTACTAAAGTGTTTCATTGCTATTTTATCTATTTTTCCTCATTAAAAGATAAAAAAGAACCAGCCACTGTAACAAATTCTTTCAGTAAAGAGAAAATAAACCTAAGTCTGAATCTCCAGAAATTTTGTCTAGTGTTAAAGCCACACAGTGATATAGTTACTTATAGCACCTTCCAATCAGAGCTATAAAAACTTTAATCACCAATATTCAAAACGGGTCAAGAGGAGATATAATAGTTTCAATGGCTATGTCAGTTTAGAGTGGCAACTTTCTTGCTACCTAGAGCAAGAGAGTCCTATATAAAGGTCAAGTTAGGATGAAGAGCAGTTTAGAGAGTACGATGGCATACATAGCTAATACATAAATAAAAAATAGTAGAAGATAAGTGAGTTTGTTATTTTTCCTTTCTACTCAACATGGTACTAGGGTTTCTAACATGCAAAATCTAGTGAGTAAAGAGGTGAAACACAAAATTATCTCTTTTTAAAAAGTTTTTTTGAGACAGATTCTCATTATTTAGCTTGGACTGGCTTTGAGCATACTATGTAGCCCAGGCTGGCTTGAAAGTGAGTGTGGTCCTTCTCCCAGAGCCTCCTGAGTGTTGATTACAGGTGAGAGCCACCACACCTGGCTAAGAAAAACTAATTGTAAAGGCAAAGTAAATCCATCATTATTCATAAAGTATATGATGCTGAATGTAGAAGAATTTAAAGGACTTTATGTACAAAATATTAAAATTATGAACTTGTGAGTCCATTTTAATTGCTATAATAAAAGATCAGCATCAGGATCACTTCATAAAGAAAAAAGGCTTATATTTCTCACCGTTTTGGCGCATCAATGCCATTGTCTTCGTTTTCATGAAGACTTCGTGATCTATTGTGTCTGAATAGCAGGGGTCCCTGGAGAAGGGACAGATCATATTGCTGACAGGAAGCCAGAGAGACTGTGGTGCTTTCCAAGCATATGCCTCCAACTGACCTGAGGAGATCCCACGGGATCTATCACTTAAAAAGCTTTCATTCTTATACCTGATAATTGAGCAACTAATTTGAAGACGACAATATGCAGTATAACAACCATTGTTGAATTTCTATCATTTTGTTTAGTGAAATTCTGTATCACTTGTAAAAAAGGAAAAAGCATTAGCAAGTCAATATAATGTTCACACACGTATGTCTGGCTTATTTCACTAACGAGCATATTCCACTTGATCATTTTTATAGCTGAATAATACTCCATTTTGTATAAAATACTGCATCATTTTTATCCATTTCTCAATTCATGGCATTTGGGTTGTTTTCAAAATTTAGTTATGACAAATTGCGCTACTATAGACTATAAACACATATATATTGCTGTGGTGTTATATTTTCAGTTCTTCTGCCAAAAATACCCATGAGGTATCTAGTTGGGTGGGCCTGCCCATTAGCTCCATTGTTTAAATGCCTGTTTAAGCAAAGAGGTCAGGCTCAGAATGCTATGGTTTGATCCCCAGATCCTCATGTCTTACCATACCTGCCCTTAGGGTGTCATGAGCCAGCCAAAAAAAAAAAAAAAAAAATTTAAAATGCATCTTAAAGCCGGGCGTGGTGGCGCACGCCTGTAATCCCAGCACTTGGGAGGCTGAGGCAGGAGGATTGGTATGAGTTCGAGACCAGCCTGAGCTAAAAAGTGAGCTTAAGGCCAGCCTGAACTGCATAGTGAGACCCTGTCTCAAAAAGACAAAAATAAAATAAAATAAAATAAAATAAAATAAAATAAAATAAAATGCATCTTAACTTCCGGGTTGGGGAGATAGCTCAGTAGAATAAATACTTGCCTGGGACTTAGCTGGGTTCCAAAATCTATTTTCTTTTTAATCTTTTTTATTCTCTTAAAAAAGGCCTGCACCGTAATAACCATACTTAAGAACAAACTTCTACTACAAGAACATTAGGAGGCCATATGTAAACATACATAAACCATGGCACTAAACTATCAAGGTTCCTATATTTAAGGTCAATGTATAGATTTAATACACAGACTTACATACTTGTGGCAAAATTTTCAAAAATTTTAAAAGGATGTTTAAATTTACAACAAAATGTATAACATCTATAGGAACAAATGCAATAGGTAGATAAGACATCTATGTTGAAAGCTATAAAACAATAGTGAGATAAATGTCTAAAAATAGTTAGACAATACTCATCAGTTAGAGTGATCAGTGTTTAAATATGACAGTTTTCCCAGATTGATGTATAGATCCAACATGATCACAATAAAATCCAAGTGAGGATTTGTAAAAACCATTAAGCTGATCTACAAACTGTGGTACAGAGTTTCAGGGTAAATCCTGAGGGGATTTGACTGACCTTGTCAGATACAGAAGTCACATTTCTTGTTCTATAGGTCTTGCTTTATCTTGGTCTTAACTATCCAACAGAAAAGCATAAAAACAAGGTACAAAAAGTAAAGCCATATCAATATGCTGAGCTGTGAATGGCTCAAGTCAACAACTTCTGACATTACCAGTCCTATGGATAACCCACTACTATTATGGACTACTGGACTATATTGGATCATTTTGCTGAATCCACAAGTTAAATGAAAAGAAAATAGACCTGTATCGCTGTCATTCTTTTAAGACAAAATGTGTTAATGGATGACTTGCTTTTTTTCTAAACAGTACCTCAGTATTCAGGTTTAATTATAGTGTGGGCATTTGGAGATAAATAAGTGGGCTTTTGGTTACAGTTTGGGCACTTGTCTTGAAAAGGTTTGCCATCAGTGACCTAGAGAAGTATTAAAGAATAAATCGTACCCTGGGAGATATCATTACATGTATGAACCTTAGTTGTCTTCCATGGTGCATATGTTTAGAACAATGGCATGAAATGGAAAGACTTTCACATACAGTAAAGTCCTGTATGAGGAAGGCATCATCACAGTTCAATGAGGGAAATGATGGTCTTTTCAATAAACTGTGTTGCATCAATTGGGTAGCTACATTTAAAAGAATAAACCTTGGGCTTTCTTCCGTACATGGTCAAAACTTAAGTCAAGGTACACTGTAGATTTAAATTTCAAAGGAATGAAATAAAAGTTTTAAAAGTAAATACCATGTTCTATGTCCTGCTGGGTTTGACTGCCAACACTGAAAAAGAAAAGCAAAAAAGATAGGATATAATCTTTATGAACTTGTTTTAATGATTTCTTATGTGCAATATTATAAAGTAATCATATATGAAAGGACTTACAAGTTTCATGTTCTTAAAACTAAGAGCTGCATATATTCAACAAAGTACTGATATTCAAAATATACAAAGAACGTTGAATAAAAAAATAGACAAACCAGTTTTAAATAGAAAAAGACTTGAATATACACTTCAAAATAGATGATATCCAAATGGCCTGTAAACAATGCAATATGCTCAACATTGTTGTTCCTTAGGAAAATGCACATGCAAGTTAAACCAGATTTAGATGCCTCTACATGCCTTTAAGAGAGTAACTAGACACTGACAATGTCAAATACCAGTGAGGAACTTTCATTCTTTGTTGATGAAAAACTAAGTTGGTGCACCCACTCACAAAACTTTTTGGCAGCATGTACAAGCTAAAAGTTTTCATACCCTCTGACTCAGAAATTCCATTCCTAAGTATATTTCTAAATGAAATTATTGCTTGTATCACCAGAAGGCAAGAATGTTCATAATAGAATTATTCCTAAGAGCAAGAAACTGGAAGCATCCTACAGATTCATCAACAATAGAACAGATGAATAGATGGCGACAGACTTAAATAACATACAGTAAGAGAACAAAATAAACTACCAGTGCATGCAAGAAAATCAATGAATTTCAAAGATATGTCTTAAAAGATAAGACATATTGCACGATTCCATGTTTAGGAAATTCAAAAATAAGCAACACTAGTCTTTTTTCAACAAATGGTGGTAGGACAATTGGGTATCCATATGCAAAAAAAAAATTACTTGGATCAGAACTTTATACCATATTAAAAATTACCCCAAAACAAACCATGGATCTAAATATAAAGTGGAAAGTATAAGTCTTCTAGAGCACAGAAGAAATTTGATGTGTCCTCAGGTTAGGCAAAGATATTGTTGTAAGCAAAATATGCATTTTTAAAAGTTGGTAAATTGGGTTTCATCAAAAATATGAGCTTCTGGACTTCAAAAGATGTTTTTAGATTAAAAGGGAAGTCACACATTGGAAGAAATCGTTTATATGATGGAGTATCCAGTATACATAAGAAATTCTCAAAATTCAATAGTAAGAAAGCAGCTTTAAGAATAAAAGATTTGAACAGCTATTTCACTAAAGAAGTTATGTAGATAGGAAAAAAGCACAAGAAAAATTGCTAAGTTATTAGACAGAAGAAAAAGCAGTGCAATTAAAATCAAAATGTGATTAAATTTCCTACCTATTATAATGGCTAAAATTATAGACTAACAGTACTAAAAGTTGACAAGATTGTGGAGAAATAGGAGTTTTATATTACAAGTAAGACAGGAGTGGTAGGAACACTTTGAAAGACAATCTGGCAGCTTCTTTAAAAAGTTAACATAAATATGTCATATGATCAAGCCATTCTATTACAAGGTAATTACTGAAGAGAAGCAAAAGCACACATAATGTTCAAAACAATTTTATTTGAAATTCATAAAACTAATCAATGATTCAATTACTCCTCAACAAATCAATGGGTTTTAACAATCATGGTGTAGTCATCCCATGGAAACTGCTTAGTAATAAAAGGAATAAAAGATTGATACATAGATAATTATACTGAATGAGAAAAACAAGACCAAAACAGAGGCTACATTGTATAATTTTGTTTATAAACATTGGGTACAATGCAATTACTTTTATTGGAAAAAAGAACATAAAAACATTCAGAGAGGTATGACAGTCATGAGAAAGTTTTTGAGAATGATGAGTGTACTTGTTAATTTGATCATGATATTTGTTATAGGTGCCACAACTTAGGAAATTATACTCTGAAAATGTAATTGATTATCAGTGATATCTTTTAAAATCTATTCTTGGAAAAAATAGGCAAAATTAGTTTTTGAAGTAACAGCCTTTTAAAAGGCACAATGAAAAATGTGTTCTTGCAAAAACAAGTCTAATTTCATATAAACATACAGTGCATAATTCAGTTTTGTTCGTTTTACTATATTTAAACTGAAACTCCATTAAAATAGTATTTTAAGGAGTAGATAAAAGACCTAAAGTAGTAAGCATCACATAGAAGAACAAGTATAATGAATGACTGTCATGAGCTATCCGCAAACAATGAAAGAAATAATAGAGAAAAATACACAAGAAGAAAATAAAGCAGAATACACCTAGACACTAACACACAGGATTGATGCCAGGATCATATGAAGAAACTGCCCTGTGGCCTCACTTCAGGATGGAATGTATACTGCAGGACACATTTCCCTAGCCTTGCCTCTCGCTCACTACTGTCATGCTTTTTTATTTGCTTGGATCCCTGGCTGAGTATCTAGGAATGAAAGAGTAGAAGCATGTGACCATGGGCCATTAAATTTGATTGGTATTTGAGTAAGCTAAGAGAAACTGGCATTGCAAAAGAATAGTTTACAACCTTTTATGGTGAGAGATGATAAGTAGAAATAGTCAATATAAGTACAAAACAAACTTGTGAATTTTAGATGGATGGATAGATAGATAAATAGATAGATGGATGGATGGATGGATGGATGGATGGATGGATGGATGGATGGATGGATGGAGTGAAGTTTTTATCTTAATATATAAATATGTTTCCTTTGAGAGTTCATAGACTTTTTACTCTAAATATTCAGGTAATGAGTGAATATCATTTTAACACTCATTTTAACTTGCAGCATAAAATGAAGAGAACACCTTTTATGACATCCAGCCTTGTTTTCACTATGCAGGTCTGTGATATACCTGTGCGTGTTGATGGGTGTCCAGATGGGCACTGTTGCCAAGGAACTTAAGTGAGAAAGACCAGACCAAGCTACTCAAAGAGGCAAAGATAACTACCAGAGAGCAACCCCGTGTTCTGAAATCAAAAGTGTAAAACACATGACAGATATTTTTGTGGTTTAAAACAACTGACCTACCAAGTGTGGTAGAAGAAACCAAGAGTTCAAAGTTCATAGTACTGGAATTTTTATTTTACTGAGAAAATTATATCCACAAAGTGAACAATCTTGTGAAATCCATCTAAGCTGCACTCTGATTTCTTCAAAACTTTGCACTGAGTGGGTCTTGCAGAGCCTCAGGTACATAGTGAGAACTGCCTGCCAAAGAGATGGAACATCATGAAAACTTATTGCACTACTTCACTTCTGGATAATTTCCAATCTAAACTATCAGCTTGCCAATGATGAATAAAATAAAATAATACGATTTGAAGCTTTAAAACTATTAGGGTGAAAGAGTCATAGCACACTTTAATTGAAGAATATAGGAAGTTACCCTTTCCAAAGGTAAAAAGATCCATAAATAAACTTTGCTCCCCAATGAAACCAATCAGAGACTTTCAATCCAAGAATTGTAATTAAGGTGACATATATATTTTTAAGTATGTATAATTTAAGTATGTATAATATAGACATTCATATATATATATATATATATATATATATATATATATATATATATATATATGCATGTATGTTTATCAAGTATATTGGTGAATCCAACAATTCCTGTATTACAAAATTCACAAGTTTGTTTTGTACTTTTGTTGACTACTTCTACTTATCATCTCTCACCATAAAAGATTGTAAACTACTTTTTTGCAATACCAGTTTCTCTCAGACCAAACAATAAAGCTGTGAGAGGTCTGGGCATGGTGACACATGCCTGTAATCCCAGCACTCGGGAGGCTGAGGCAGGAGGATTGGTGTGAGTTCAAGACCAGCCTGAGCTACAAAGTGAGCTTAAGGCCAGCCTGAACTACATAGTGAGACCCTGTCTCAAAAAAGACAAAAAATAAAAATAAATAAATAAATAAATAAAGCTGTGAGAGAGAGGAGAAAGGTAAAGCTATATATCTTTGTTCAGATAGTTAGCCTCCAAATACCCTGTCTCATCCCACAATGAAACCGAACATCCAGTATTTTCTCCTTGTTACACTCTATCCCTTCTCAAGAGCATGGATTAACCATATGACACCCTTTGGACTAGTTGTATATGGGATCGGGGGGAACCTAATGCTGTTATAGGAGGAGCTGTTGCTTGGTCTAAGGTCCCTTAAAGTTCTCCTTGGATAAGAGTTCCTCTCAAAACTCAGCCACTAAACCGCATGCATGACTGGTAATGAAAGTGCCCCAGGCAAAAGTTCCAGCTAATAACACAATGTCAACTTCCAAGCACCTGAATGAATTGCTCAGATATTCCAGCCCAGCTTTCCTTCAATATAACAACAATGTTCGCTATCATGTGTAGCAGAACTGCCCAGCTAAGCCCAATTAACTCACAGAACAGTGAGAAAGAACAATATTATTGTTATTTAAGGCATCAAGTTTTATAAAATAATTTATTTTGTAATAATGAATAAGACAATGACTTATTAATCTCTTAAAATGATAATGTAGTAGTTGATATTGCAGTATAATGCTTCATCCAAAACTTTCTCACTCAAAACTGTGCTAAAATATTTACTGGCCCTATCTGAAAAGGCCCTATCTGAAAGGGCCAGTAAATATTTTAGTCTTTGTGGGCTATATTGTAGTTTAACTACTCGACTCTACTTTTTCACCATGAAAGTAGCCTTGGAAAATACAAAAACCATGGCTGTGTCTCAATAAAACTTTATTTATAAAACTGAGAGAACTCATGGGCCATAGTTTATTAATCTAGAAAATATAGAAACATAATATTTCTCATAATTCTATAGGTCAGTAACTGACTCTGCTGTTAAGCCAGGCTTGGTTGATCTCAGCTTGCCTCATTTATGTACCTGTCATCATCTGGCATGTTAGATAGGGATTGACCAGCCTATGTGGGCTCATTTACATCTGGTGATGGTGTCATGTGTCCTTTATCATCTATCACGCTAGGTGATTAAGTCACAGGATTGATCCAAATTCAAGGGGTGAACAAATGCATGAACATATTCAGTTCATGACCAACTACTCCTTGGTTATGAACTGTATGTCTACAAGGTAGGTTTCCAAGTGGGAGTTGCTCTTCTTCCTTTATTTTATAAGTGAAGAAAAAAAAAAAATCCAGGGAAAGAAACTGTCTCAAGCCATTCTTGTTACACAGAATAGCCCTGGAGACCAAAGAAAAGTTCACTAATCGTATTCATTAACTGTTAGCTGTTCTTTCTTTCTTTCTTTCTTTCTTTCTTTCTTTCTTTCTTTCTTTCTTTCTTTCTTTCTTTCTTTCTTTCTTTCTTGTATGCATTTTGTGCAGCATTGCACTATGCAACTACAACTAGTAGTGATCCTCCTGTTTGCAGCCTCCCCAGTGCTGGGATTATAGGTGTGCACCACCACACCTGGACTCGATCTCCTGGACTTGATAGCCAGCTCAGTGGGCACTTAATCCACTGAGTTATTTTGCCAGTTCTGGTTGTAGTTTTTCTGCTCCTCTAGGAAGTCCATGCTGGATCACTAGAGATTCTTAATAAATTTGTGAGAAATTTCTCTTCTACATACAACTCCTTTCACTCACCATTCATTCAAATCTTCAATCTCAGTAAAGGCACAGCTAGAATAAGGAATATTCGTCAAGACACTAAAATGTTCCCTTCTGCCCAGAAATCTCCTTCTTATTTTACTCTGAGAATCTTAATTTTTAGTTTAGTGTGTCTTACACATAAAATGCCTTTAGACATCTGCATCCCTTGGTCAGATGCCATAAATATGGAGTGGCTAGTGATAATGGGTCCAGTGAGAATGACTCTTACCCCAAGAGTTGAGCCAAAGACTTGCTGTAAGCACTTAGAATGAGGTGGCTACAGGCTACAAATTACTCACCAGCTGCCACAGTTGTAGGCAACATCACCCTAGTCAGTTCATACCCCACAGGGACTTGTGAATATATTCAGGCTGAAACCTTCCTACTCTCACTTGTAGTGCTGTTGGAAAAAGAGTAGAATTATCCTTCCCACCCCAATTTAATGGTTTCTTCTAATAATACACCCCTTTATGAAGATCAGTCTCCCATTCACAATTTAATAGCTTATAAAAATAAATATTTCTGCCCCGTTTTTCCCTATGGACCAGACTGACATAAACCAGAGCATATGTTAGAAGATGCTCACCACCAACTTCACGAACTTATGGTATAATTTGCCCTCAAATCTGGTCTGTGCTCACTTTGGCTGTATTTAATTGAACTAATAAGTTCTTCTAATGCTTTGTTTATATTTTTATAACTCAGAAACTCTAACATGCCTTCATGGCTCACTTGTGAATCATCATCCTAAAATGTTTTGTCTCTACATTAAACACCTCTTATGCAACTCAAAACTTCCAAGAACGACACTAAATCTCATACTACACCAAACAATCTCCTAAACATAATGTGAAACTAATTCTTATTTTATGTCAATAAACGGAACCATGAGGGTTGAACATATGGAGTTTTCTGAAAGGAAATCACAAATTCCTCATTCCTGTGCTCCCTGTTCTCTATTGCTCCAGCAGTTGTCCTACAGCCCCACCATGGACTTCCATGCCCACTGCCCACACACAAGTGATCACATTTTTTTCATGGTGCATTTTTGAAAGACATAATCATTACATTCCTTGTGGGGGCCTGGTATATAACACATCTTAATATTTTTCATCTCCCTTTTCTCTCATTCTTCTTCGCTGCGTCCAACTCGGGTCTCCTTTGTTTTTGCAAAGCAATTGCCTTTTTCTAACTATCTTAGCCTCTACTTACGTGGATCTCTAATTCAGGCAATCCTTGTACCCTGCCAATCCTACTTCTTATATTAAAATGTGTTCCTTCACACCCATGTCTACTGGTCTCACGTGTACTACAGTAACACCCCCTTTTCCCTGGCCAAATATTATCTTTCTATTTATAAAATCTGGATCTTTTTAATGCCTCTACAGTATTAGAAGTACAATAACTATCTGATGTGTTTTCCTACTACTTATAAATTTTATATACCATGGCCTCTTTCTCTCTAGGAAGCTAATTTTCCTTTCATTTAAAGTATATCCTTTATCACTTTTGACATTAACATTTAATTTTCTAAGGAAAGATCTGAGAAAAGTCTCACTATAATGTCCAAAGTTTTCTGTTGACATAGCAGCAGCTGCACCAAGCATGAGAATAAAAGTCTCATGAAAATAGAAACCCACATTTCCACAGTCAAGTAAGAAGAATAAAGGCAAAATTGTTAATAGCTTCCCTGGAGTTGTAGCTGTTTTAGAGATGCTTCCATGACTTCATCGTGGCTTAAGAGTAGTGAGATATTTCAGTTCAGGTTTCAAAGCACAAAATTAAAAATCAGGGAGCTTTAGACATCTGTTCAAAAGTCTGGTTTGTTATTGAGACTTAAAAGTTTACTTCCTATGTTATTTGATTACAAAACAGCTTCAAAATTCATTTTGCTACTCAATTCTCCTACAGTCATTTTAGACCTCCCCTTATGGAGTACCACTGGAGTTTAGATCTCAAACATCTCCCAAGGGCCCATGGGTTAAGATAGTGATTCTCAGCTTGGTGCTCCTGGGAAGCAGTGAAAATTTTAAGAGGTGAAGTATAGTGAGAGATGTTTATGTTATTGCTTATACACCTCAAAGAAAACTGTGTGTCTTGGGCTCTTGCTCTTGCTTTCTGGAATTGAGAGGAGAAACATTCCATCCTGTGCTCCTGTGGTGCTCTGCTATCTCTTCATGATCCTATATGCAATAGGCCCAATAGATCTTTCTTTTTCAAAGTTTTATTTTTTAGTTTTTTAGGGCCAACAGATATTGCATTAAAATATCTGAAATCATGAGTCAGGATAAACCTTTTCACTGTGTAAATTGAGCATCTTAAGTATTTATTATATTATGTAAATTAAGTTTGGAAACCTGAATGACACATGTGCCTACTCTGGACCAATCATGATAATACATGCTTTCTATATTTAGCAGAAAAATTACTAAAGCTTGCCTTCTCTCAGTATTTCCTTTCCCAGTGAAAGGTATTACCATCTGCCCAGTTGGGATATGTTTATTTTTTTTTTCAGCACCGGGGATTGAACTGAGGACCCTGCGCTTGCCAGGCAGGTGCTTATTCTACTGAGCTATGTCCCCGGCCCCTACCATCTTCCCAGTTGGGTAAGCACAATCATCCTTATTTTCTATTCCTTCTAACTCTTATATCCAATTGGCACCAAATTCCTTGAGTTCTGCCTTTCAAACACTGAATATCTAAGGTTAGCCCACATCTTCTTTATTCCATTTGTTCTCCTACTTCAAATATTTTCTTCTTCTCAGATATTGGAACAACCTGCTAACTGATTCTCTTGCATTTAACTTCCCCTTCTAACCAGTCCCTGATACAATGCCCACTCAAATCTTTGCCTCTGTTTAAGCAGGTACTTTCAGTCTTCTTGTTGAGTTGTAGGGGTGTTTTGCATCTTTGGGATATAAGTGCCATTTTTTAAATGTTTGTATAGTCCTAGAAAGCAATAAGAATTCAATCTTCTATGTTAATGCATCAATAAATATTACCCTAGTTTATGTTTAAGAATCTCAGAGAACTTGTCACACACCTAAGAAATGGTAGAAACAGGATTTGCTAGTAGGTCTATCTGATTTAAAAGATGGAATCTTCTCCATTGTGCTGTTCTGATTTCCAGCTCCAGCTCTAAAATGCATGCTTATTTTTTGTTGAAGCATCTCATAAATCTGTGTCATTGTTTTTGCTTCAACAAAAATGCAAAACTCAGCCTTTCTAAGGGTGTATTAAGTGCTCCTTTCTACCCATCATCAATCAGGTATAAAGAGATATTCCCCAGTAATAAAGTAGGTGTTATAGAAGGCATGCCCCTTTTTTTAAATTTATTTTTTATTTTATTGAAGTACAAATATCAATCAGACAGTTTTAAGACACCTTAACAAGACAGATTCAATAAAATAATACATTGCAAACTGTTTTCATAATGTTTTGGTATCATACAAGGTGCATACATGATATTATACTTACAGACATTATTATAGCAGATGTCTCTTATCAGTAAATTAAGTGTAGCTGTTTACTTATCTTAGTTTTTATACCTGAATTATATCAAAAATTCAATAATTATTTTCCTAGTGGATGACCATAGTACTAGAAGCCAACATAATATCCTGTCCAACCACCATCAATGCAAATCTTGCCTCTCATAGGACTATGTAGAAGCACAGCATTATCTATCCCAACTGTACTGTCTATACACACACATCATGATTTTTTCTTTCTATACCCCTTTCTTTGTCTACACCTGTCAAAGGTGGGCACTCCATTGTCATTCAACTAACTTAGGTGCTTGAACTCAACAACACAATCCAACATAGTCCAGCAGTCCACAACAATAGTGAGTTATTCAAAGAAATTGTCCACCATAGCCATTAACAGCTCGGCTTAATATCATGGCCCTGCGATGTATACTTCATTTTTATACTTTTCTGCTGGATGGTTAAGACCAAGATAGAGCAAGACTTATATACCAACACATGAACTTTATATTTCTTATGTGGTCAGTGAAGTCCCCTCAGGGTTTATCTTGCAGTCCTGTACATTATTCTGTAGTTCCTTTGTCTATGTCATCCATGTAGATGAGTCATGGCCAATGCTTGACCAGTTTGCTCTCTGTGAAAGCATAAGAGAAAGTTTTCTCTCCATGTGACTCTCCCCAGGTACACTATAGAACTTTAATCTCTTTCCTTTGTGGCTCCATAAGCTCCTTGTTCAGAAAATGTGGAGTTCAACTGAGTTTCATGATGTTGCAGTACAGGTTCTCCTATGTCCTGAGTCTTTGCTGACCTTGAAAGGCTAGGGCCAAAATGTTGGCTGGCCTTGTGGCTCTTCTATTTCTTCAACTCTGACTTGTGAACTTAGGTTGTTAATCATCCAGAAGAAAAGCTGATTAGTATCTGCAGCATATGCCACTCACTTTGCCTTATCTGACTCAACTGATTTTAGTTGTAGGTTTCCTTTTGTATTTCTGCTTTTCGCTTGGTATACTAGGGAGACTATATGATATTTACACA
>PVKA01049088.1:0-13431 GCA_004027165.1 Ctenomys sociabilis
GGGTTTAGTTGCACAGAAACTTCTCTTTTGGTTAAATGGGAAGGGATTCACTATACAGTTTGGAGGAAAGAAGAAAGACCAGACTGTAATATGATCTTTCTGGAGCATCCTTCACAGACAGACTACAGAACCAACCCTGCCATCAAGACAGCTCTTGCCTCTCACATGATCAGGAGGATCCTGGCTTAAGAATTAGTTTTTTTTTTTTTTTTTTTTTTTTTACCATCAGGAGAGCCAACATGATAAAAAAACATGCTTCCAGGAGCCCTCCAGTTGTGTCATTCCTGCTGTGAGCTGCACAACCGAAATGAATGTCCCATATCCTTCTCCCAGCTTTATAAATGGATCATGAGACCTTTGATAATGCTGCCATAGAGAACCAAATGCTGGGAGAACTATGCTTGCCACCAAAGCAATAAAAACAGTAGACACTCTGCCTCTGCCTTGATTGTACCTTCCAAAGTTTGCCTGAATTAACCTGATTGCTTGAACTTAAATGAAATCCAGGGTTCTAATTTCCAGGAAGCCAAGGAAATGTAGCTCATGCAGAACAGGAGGGCACACCAGAGGGTGAGTGTTGAATGCCAAGTTATTACACTATCACGAATATCAAAAACTCAGGTCAAGTATTACGTGGTACTGGGAGTCAGAAAATAACACAGAGTGGACACTGCACTGTGCTTCCTCTAGATCTGTGACTCTTTTCACTGTTTCTGTACATCCTTCTGCAAACCACAATGCACTCCTGCTTTCAATTGCTTTCCTGTGTGCCAGTCAGAAGAATGTCACTGGGCTCCTGCAGTTTGCTTTGCTCACACATGGGCACTTTCTTCAGAAATCATGTACACATGGGAGTTTTTGAGGTACTGGGGTCTATATAAGTGCTACATCACTGAGATACATCCCCAGGCCCAAACCCCAAATGCTTCAACCTGCATTTTTAAGTGACCTTGAGACAAAGTAGGTATGTAGAGGTCAAATACACAAAAGCAGAAAGACATTTGATCCCTGAATAGAACGCTTATAAAGTTGTGGGAAGGGTATGAGGGATAGTTATAGGGGAGAGCTGGTCGGTCACACATCCTGATCTCCTTTCCTTAGTGTTGGAAAGGAGAATAGTAAACTAGAACAGATCAAGCTGTCTCCTTCATTATCTGCAGAGGATACAGTTTAAGATCACCTAGGGGATGCCTGAAAGTGCATCACACCTCTTCCTGGATATACTATGCTTTTCCTGTACATGCATACTTAGGATAAAGTTCAGCTTACAAATGAGACAGAGCCCGAGATTTACAATGATAATTAATCAAATGGAAGAGTCCTAACAATCTATTGTAGCACTCTGATTTGAAACTTGTGAATTGTTTCTTTCTGAAATTTTTCATTTGAAAAGTTCAGACTTCAGTTGACTGTAACTGAAACTGTGGAAAGTGAAACCACAGACACAGCGAGATGGCTGCCTTGTGGATTGGATCACGTAGCACTTGCTGCTGCCAAATTCTAGCTCACTTTCTTCTAAAATAGAAGCTGAAAATTTAAAAACCACACAGCTCAGATTCCCTTGCCTCTCGAGTTCTGCACTTGACCCAGTTTCTTAGCATTGTTTTCGGCATGGAAGCAGTGACATGAGCTAATGTTCTATGTGGGAAAAGAGCATTGTGAAAAGTAGAGGGGCTGAGGCATTCAACCACTGGCTGTGGTGGCATTTCTGGCATGTGGTGTCCATAAGCTTCAGTGTTGGGCCTGTGATTGATTGAACTGTGTGCTTTTCCATGTTGCATTACTTCCTGATACTTTGGTCCTGGGGGCATGACATCTAGATGAATACTTTATTTTCTCAGTGTTTGCCTCACACATTTTCGTATGCATTTTATGCTTACATCAGTTAGTAGATCCTGTCATTTGCAACTAAGAATTCCTCTCTGAAAGAGAAGGTGAAGCTAAAGCTGAGATAAGGTCACTTCCCCCTTGCCCCAGGAACAAGGGACAGTTGGGTAGTTAGGCAGAAAGAATTAGGGGCAATATTTTCATTTTTATTTTTTTAAAAGATGTGATTTATTTATTTATTTATTTAGGGAGAACCAGGGATTGAACTCAGGCCCTTGCACTTACCAGGGAAGCACTTACTCCACTGAGCCATCTCCCGGCCCCAATATTTTCATTTTTAAAAGCAAACAGGAACTATCTGTTTGCCTAATAGTTTGCCTACAATCAAAGTGGGTAGGGGCTGGGGATTTAGCTCAGTGGAGCAGTACCTGCCTGACAAGTGTGAGGTTCTGAGTTTGATTCCTGGTACTGAAAAAAAAATTATCTGAATTGGTAATGTACCAGAGTGTGGTACTGTGGCACTGGGGTATGTAATTAAATGACAATCATAGCATATTCTAGATTATGAAAGTGCCTTCAAAAGTTTCATTTCCTTTCTCCTTATTGACCTGTCAACTAATAATAGATACATGAGCAACCCCAGATGAAATCTCTGCATCCTGGCGCAGACATGGAACCGGCCAGCAGAATCATGAGCTAAATAGTTTCAAACCATGAAAATTCAGGATGATTTATTTATATAGCTAAGTAACTGACACATATCAAGACTTCAAGTACTCCTTAGGCACCACTGAGTACTAAGAGAATCACTTAACCCTATAAACTTCTTTGAAATGACAGCAGATGATAGCACACAGAATGTTTTTAGTGGAAAAATAGTTGTGAATACATCGTTCATACACAGGCACTGAACATATTTCATTTAAACTGCTTTGTGTTTACTTGTTCTCATTGGTTCTTGTATGTTAATGCTACATCCAAAGCTGAAGTATACACTTGTCAGTTCAGGGGCTCTCTCTTAACTCTTTTGTATTCTATTCCAGTTATTCCCTAAGTATTCTTATAGCCACTAGTATCACTGTTTCTTGATGTTTTGTGACCTCTACTTTGTATGTTTCTTTTTGTCAGAGCCATATATCCCAATGTTTTATAGCTTTAAAAATTCATCTAGGGTATTATCCCGGACAACTTTTCTTCTAATGATCTATGACTTCTTCAGATGAGGGGGTTGAGTTTAAAAGATTCATCACTCTATACTGAGAACCACTATTTTCTTTCAGTGACCATGACTTTTGGTATCAGTTACAGACCTTTATGATTGACATTGGGTTTGTACAGTCTCAAGCTGCTGTAATATTAATCAGTTATCTTTGGTACCCTTGTTACTGTGTCAAAGTTACTGTGTTCCTTTCCATCCCCAAAATGAGATATTCCTCAGGAGCTTCTTCATCTCTTATGCAAATAATCTTCTGACCAACTGTTCCAACAATTTTGCCAGACAAGTCTATCTTTCTGATTGGTTTTTATTTCATGCCAGGTTTTTAATCTGTTGTTAATGTGGCTGCTATGGCTACTCTTAGTGCAACACTATTTGCACATGTATATTGCTTTATGGTTACGAAACAATTTCTACTCAGTGAACTCACAAGATGTTCTCTAAAGCCTATGAGGGAAGTGTTATCACTTTTGTGACAATTTTGATTTCCTTTTTCAAGGTTCTTGTGAGATTCATAGACATAAACAGAGGATAAGAAGTATATGAAGAAAAGGAAAAGGTTCACACATACATACACACACAGAGAAATATGTATGTATATATCAGTGGACATCACAAATGACAATAAATACATATTTCAGTGTTTCATTTTTCTGATTAGATTTGATTATTATTATGAAATTATTACTTCAAATGAGTCCATGGTTGGTTGGCTTCCTGGCAGAAACACCATGGTCAGAGGGTAAAAGCAGAACAAATCTCATCTTAAAGCATCCAGGAAGAAGAGGACTGGGGAAGGGTGCAGGAGAGAAAGGAACATGGGAACAGATATAGTCTCCTGGGTCACAGCTCCATGACCCAGCCAGACACATCCAGAAGTGTGCTTTATTAAACTTCTAACTGTCAAGATTAACTGCCACAAATGTTAGGAAGTAAAAAGTGTGTTCCTTTCTGTTATTATAAGCTCTCATGATCACTGGGATGTTGAGAAATGGTCCAGTTTATATCTTCATGGAACTGTGACATCTTTTCTTACACTTCAAGGCAACGTGTAATATCTTTCCACCTTTCAAAATGGATTTTTTCCTAATACATAATTACTGAAAATTTACTCTAAGCCAGTTGCTCTTGCCTTTACAAAGTAAGCGTGGAGAACAATTGTTCTCTGTTACTGGATTTTTCTTACTGTCCTACACATTACCCATCTTTGATGATCTTCAGAAATACATTTCTTTCCTGCATTTTGAACATGAAAAATAGCTCCAAAGATCCCTTTTACATAATATAAGGGCCAAGCAGTTAATTTTTGCAAGTTTTAGACCTTATCACATCTTTTTGTTTGTTTTTTTTTTGCTTTTGTTTTCTTCTTTTACTATTTTTAAAGAATACAAAAGAGTGATAGAAGAAAATAGCATTATACATGATACAAGATTGCACTAAACCAAGTAATAGGAGACCATCAATGGATGCTGTATTACATGATGCTATATGCAAGTTAGTTTTTCAGATTACCAAATATAAACGTATAAGTTTTGTTTTAAAAAACAATAACTAAGAAGTTATAAGAAATTCAAGAGAGGAAAAAAATCAGAGTAAAAATGAATATTGCAAGCATTAACTGCTTCTTTTTTTCTATTTTTGTATTCATATAATTAGAATTATCAATGTAGAAAGGAGTAGGCAATAAATATCTAAATATTTAAAATTTTTGAATTTATTTAAACTTATAATACCACATTTCCAAGAAAAATGAACCTTTTGCACAAGAAATTTAAATAAAATCATACCAAGACACCCAAAAATGAAATTGCCCAAAACTTATTATAAAGAAAAAAGTGGTTAAAGCATATATATCAAAAATACTAGCTATGGAAGAACAAAATTAAATAGTATCTTATTCCACATTGAAAGGAAAAAAAGGACCAAGTGTGTAAGAAACTAGACTAATTAAAGGACTGAAGGAAAAAAAATCTATCCTTTTTGAATTTTATACTTAGCAAACATACCTTTGAAAACTAAAAGTAAAATATTTTCTAGTTATACAAGCTTGAAATATTTTAATACCCTCAGATGTAGCATATAGGAAATAATGAAGAGCATAATTCAAAAGACGTGAGAAGTTGCAGTATGCTCCTGGATGAACAATAAAGAGCTCTCAAAGTGATAGTTATGCTGGACTATATAAAATATATTAGATGAACCCTTATTTAAAAGGTCATTGAATATTTCAATGGAACAGTATCAATCTTATGTTGGGTTATACACTTTTTTTTCATATGTATGTGTGTGTATGTGTGTATAAAGGACAGGGAAGAAGTAATATAAAGTCAACAGAAAATGGAAATATACTTTATAAAGTTTCTAATACTAGGGGAAGATATCATATGATGTCTTTTAGATAAATTGTAATTTAAAGATATAGTATTAATCTTAAAACAAAAATTAAGATTAAGCAATATTCAGGAAATTCAATATTAATTAATTAAAAATTAAATGTTTCAAAACAATTGAACTAAGAAAAAGTTTTCATGATAGTAAAGAAATACTAAGAATAAAACATAAGATAAATGCTGGAATGACAAATAAATGACCATCGCTTCTGACAGTTTGGGAATAGGATATTGCACAAAGTTCTACTGTGTTGTGGACATGGATAATGACCATGACATTTACTGGTGGCCAGGTGTCACTTGTGGGACTGAGCTACAGCTATTTCCTTGAAATCTACCCTGTAGTCTCATGTGGAATCTTGACTCATAGGGTGCAAGAGAGGTCAATTTGTAGAGTGCTGATGGAAATATTTTGATGCTGTACACAAAGGAATAACTGAAAGACTACTATTGTATACGTTTTATTCTCCTGTGTTTAATTGTTTGCCCCATTTGTTTAATTGTTCTTTCCATTTTTGTTCATGGGGTTGTGATCACTTTGCTCCCTCTCTAGAACATCATTTAGTAGTCTGTATAGGCTTGGATTTGTCATCATGAAATTCTTTGGTTGTTCTTCACCAGGGAAGTATTTTACTTCTCCAATATACTTGAAAGAGAGTTTTGCAGACTCTATCAGTATGGGTTGGAATTTGTTTTCTTGCAAGACTTGAAGTACTCTGCTCCATGCTTTTCTTGATTTGATGGTTTTTGAAGAGAAATCTGCCATTATTCAGAGGGGTTTTCCTTTAAACGTAATCTTTTTTTTTTTTTTTTTTTTTTTTTTAAGCAGCTTTTAGTATACTGTTCCTGTGCTGAATTTCTGGGATCTTGATTATTATATGTCTGGGAATAGTTTTAATTGGGTTGATGTTATTTGGAGTTCTATATGCTTCAGTTATCTGAATGTCAGATTGTTGCCCCATATTTGGGAAGTTTTCTGCTATTACTTCTGCCCATATTCTTTTTATATCATTTGTATTGACTCCTTCCTTCTCATTGATGCCTATTAGTCTCACATTGTTCATCTTTACATCGTCTTGCAGGTGTTGAATTATTTTTTCTTGCATTCTAGTTGTTTTTAAGAAAATTTTGCTTATTTTTTCACTAGCTGCAATGGTGTCTTTAAGGTCATAGAGTCTATTTTCACTTTCACTCAAACGGATTTGCCAGCTTGTGATTGCAGTTTTAATTTCCTGTGTATCACTTTGGATCTGTTTCATACATTCTATTTCTTTCCTGTATCCCTTATTCAGGGGGTTCCATCATTTTAATATTCTGCCTCATTTTTTTATCAGTGTATTCTTTAGAAGCACTTAGTACTTCTTTGATTATAGTTGTTGCTATGTTTTTTATTTCAGCAATTATTTCTGATCTGATTTCTTCTATACCTTTCTGCAGTTGTTTATTTACTTCCAACGCTATTATTTTAGAGATTTCAGGTGTGTGATTTCCAATTTCCTCTATGCTAGTGTGTTCTGCATTGTACTGTACTGGGTGGACTCTGGCCTGAAACTGCTTTTTGTTCCTTCTCTTTGTCATTTTGTATACCACTGATTTTTGCCCTTTGGTGTAGAGCTTAGATAGAGTTATGACCTTAGCACCAGGTCCGGATCTATGAAGTTCAGACTTCTCCAGGTGGGTGTAGCTTGGGTCTGGCTGCTGTGCTCCGCCTCTTTGTGCTGCAGCCTTGCAGGTGAACCCATTGTGTCACACTGGCAGGATGTTCTGCTACTGAATCAGCTGGGTGGGTTTTGCCTCTACCCTCTTTGCAGGGAGTTCTACTGAAGGGTTCCACACTGGGTCTGCGTTGCGGGTCTCTTCAGGATCCCACGGCCTGGGCATTCTCCTATTAATCAGTTTTGAAACTGTCTCATTGCTATTTGTTTCATTGTGGGGCATCAGAGTCTTTCCTGCTCAGCCTGCGGACTGCAGGAGTCATAGACAGCAGTCTAGGGAGATTAGAGACCATCACATTTTTTTGTAAGGTCAGAGGCATATGGAAATTCAGGTTTGTTCATTAAAATATTTAAGACAATAATCAAAACCCATGAAAGGTCTTTGTCTCTCTTGGTCTTTAGTACCTTTACTGTATTTCCCAGAGGTTTCTTTCTTCCCATGTTCTGCCAATTGGAGTCTTACAATATGTGCCCCTAAGGGGGGAGAGGAGAGGGAAGAACAGAGACTACTTATTACCATTTTAAGATCATGGTGAAACATTATCAACTATTAATATTCTTCAGGATTTCTAAAATGGCTTCTCATGTCTTTCTATAAACTGATACATTCTGCAATACTGATTTTTAAAAATCTTTATTTATTTATTTGGTACATGGCATGTGGTGTTGGGGATTGAAACAAGGTCCTTACAAATGCCAGCCCTTCAAAACTGATTTTTCCTCGTTTTATTTTTTTTCTTTGATATATTGGCCCAGTATATTTAATGGATTGGCACAATTATTTTTGAAGAGATGAGTTCATTCATTTGTTCATTACTCCATTTATTCATTTATTTCATAAATTTGATGGATGTTTCTCAGCTTTTACACACTCTCTTATCCATAGTATAATGAGCATACCCAGGAGACAGAAGAGAAATAAGAAAAACAGAAATAAATATATAAATCATGATAAATGTTAAGGAAGATGCAAGTAGGATGTTGGAACACATAAAGAATATTCTTTGGAGGCTGCATTAGACAGGGTGACTTCTTTGTACAATGAGATACATTTGACTCCTAATGTATTGGAAGTATTTTAGGGAGGATATGTAGTTATTAAAAACTGTCTTCTGTAAGAGGTGAAATTCTCAAAGAGAGGCAATAGGGCACCATGGGCTTTGGGAAAGGCCCTTGCTTTAGAACTAAATGAAACTGAGATTGTTTGAAACTTGCTTAATTAAATATTTGCTGTGTGGCCATAGGAAATTTGAAAACACTTATGTTACTTTGTAAAATAGCAATACTTATCAGTATTACTTTGGAGATAGTTATGATGAAGAGTTTAAATGTCCCTCAAAGGTCATACTTGGTGGATTGTCAACTGGTGGTCAATTCCTACACCTAGTTGAACTGAACTGGCATTGTGGTGGGTGTGGGAGGCCCACCTGAGGATTGTTGCCAGCAGCATAAGAGACAAAACAGGAGAAGCTGTTGAGAGGCTGTTAGGGATGCTCTTTGTAGAAGCTGTTGGAGAGGTTGGAAGGGGATGGTTGTTTTGGGCTATTCTGCTGGATGATCTTGCCATGCTTGTCTTTCTGATGAACTTGGTCATTCTTGTCAGAGGAGGAACTCAGGAACTTGTCACTGAAGATGGCTGTGATTTGCTTTGGGGAATTTTGGTCCTCATCTTGAGCATTGCTTCCTGGCTCTGGAAGGGAAGATGGTTCACTGCTCAGCCTCATGGAGAAGCTTGTTCTATTGGCTTTCCTGATGGGAGCTCAGCTTTCCCTCATTGTCAGAGGAGCTCAGGACCTTACTGTTGTTGAAGATAGTTGTGGTACTTTCATGGGAGCTCTGGTGCTTATCTTGAGCATTGCTTCCTGGCTCCAGTGCAGACTCTTCAGCTGCTGGCACAGATTCATCATCCAGTTGGCACAGACTGTCTAGGTTCCACTATTGGCCTTTGGGTGTTCCCAGTGCAGATCCATGAAGCAGTTCTGCATGAGACATTGTTGTGGGCTCTTGGCCTCTGGTAGACTTATGGGAGGCATTATTATGAGCTCTATGCTTTCAGATGGACTCATGTAAGACATTAGGATTCAGTTCCTCCTCTGTTTTTTGTGGGGCCTTTAATGTGTGGACAGATTTCCTGAACTCTTTGTAAATGATTCTGTTGGAGTTTCATTATAAAATAACCTTATAATATGTGTCCTGTTCATGCACCTATAAAGTACACTGTGGTTGTAATTGTATTGTTCCTCTTAGAAAAACCCCAGTCCATGACATCATGTTTCAAAGGTTTTGTTTCCAGCTTTTGGAGGGAGGGAGCTAGGCATGGAGGGGGAGATGGCAAGGAAAGGGAAAGGGAGAGAGAGGTCAAGGTACAAATATGGTCTCCAAGGTCATTCCCCTAAGGATCACTCCCTCATACTAGGTCACAACTCCCAAGTATCTGCCATCTCCCAGTAGCCCATAGCATTGTCTTTCTCTGCCTCATCTTTCTTTCCTTCCCTCTCTAATGCTCTCTCCCTCTTCCTGCCCCCCTTCTAAGCCCCTTCTGTCCTCTCCCCGTATTCTCCTTCCTTTTCCTCCTTCCTGGCTGCCATCATGTGAGCACTCTGCTCTACCACACTATCTCTGCTGCAGTGCTCTGCCTCACCTCAGGTCCAGATATAATGGAAACAAGTGACAGCAGATATAAACCTCTGAAACCATGAGCCAAACTAAACCTTTATTTCTGTAAGTTATTTTTTCTCAAATATTTTTCTGACAGTCACTGAAAGCTGACTAACACAGGGATTAAATGGATAATTCTGGTAACTTTTTTTTTTTACAAACATGAATCAATTCTTTAAATCCTCCACAATAAGTAGAAGAATTACCTGTTAAAACATGTATTCATTCATTTGCAACATCTTGTCCAACCACAGTGTACTTTATAGGTGCATGTACTAAAATTTTAAAATATCTTTATTTCATATATGAAAAGATTGAAAGTTGGACAATTTAATGATTTTACCAATGCAAAAGTGACAGTCTAGGAATTGTGCAAGACTTTTCTGGCTCAGATCAGCAGCTTCCAAGTTTTTGTGACATAGTAGAAAGAATTGGAAGTAAGTCGAGGGATAGAGCAGTATCACATTCAAATTCCATGGTTAGGCTGATACATAGGAGGATTTAATCAGCATTTGAAAATTAACAGTATAACTACCTTTCTTCTTTTAGTCCTTGAACTGCTAAGAAAAGCCAGACAAAAAATATTTCACAACCCTCATTTTGAATGAAATGGGAAGATAAATAATACTCAGACTACAAATTATGTTTATAGAAATAGATCATATTTAATGTATTTATCTAAGCCTAACAAAGGAAGCTGGTAATGGGCATAAGTTTTACAGAGAGAAGTGAACAGGATAAGGTGTTGAAGATGATGAACAGGACCAGGAGTGGAAGCTCTCAGGAAATTCCAAAAAACTGTACTTCAGGAAGGAAAAGGGCACGTCTGCTGTTTGCAAATATAGGGGCAGGAACTGGGTCCAAGAGTGTGCTGCAAAAGCTCTCAGAAGTGCAGTTTGGGTCACAGAACTAGATGAGTTGGGACTATGAAAAGAAACACACAAATGAATCAAAATTGCAGGAAACTACTTATCTCTGCAGTAGTAGGAATGGAGTCTTTTGATTTTGAAGATGCTCTTGACACTTATCCTGTTCACAATCCATGCCAGAGGAATATAGTGGAAATAGCTGACACAGGAGAGTGCAACCTATTTTATGAGTAGTAATGCGTAAAGAATAGGCAAACAGACACTATGCAAAATATTTGTGATAGAGTAGTGAATCTTATTAACACAGGAAAGACACTAATTAGAAAGGTGTTAGCTTGGAACCAATGATATCACGACAGGTGTGACTGGTATTTTTACCATTCCCTTCAAACTCAAAGGTCCTGAACATATGTCTGGATATTTTCTGTGAGGCCTGTATCTCCTTCATGACATCATTCTCTGTTTTCTTTTCCCAAATTCAGATCAAGTTGAGAGTGCCAGGTAGTTTACATTCTCAGAAACAGCCAGCCCTCAACTAATAACAGGAATTGTCTGACCGTTGGGAACATGAGGGTTACTGCTGATGTGAAGATTATTGAGTAGGAGTCTGTTACTATCACCTGGGATCTTCTTTCAAATATACAATCTTAGGTCCCATCTCAGATGTGCAGAATGAGAACCCGTATTTTAAGAGGAGGTGAGGTGATTTGCATACACTTGAAAGTTTAAGAATTCCACTTAAACAATCTCCAGCAATGAAATAGCAATGAGATAGTTTCAAAACAGTTTTGTGATATACTCTTCCACATGCCAAACTGCCCATTAGTTTGTGATGGTTGCATCCTCATACCAGTGTTTCTCGGGGTCATCTTCCAAGGGATCAGTTTGCTCTCATATAATTGTCTCAGGGTGCTTCTCTTCTCTTCTCTTCTTTCTTCTCTTCTCCTCTCTTTTCTTTTTTAATTTTTATTTTATTGAAGTACAAATATCAATTAGATAGTTTTAAGATACCTTGACAAGACTGATTTGATAAATTAATACATTGCAAACTGTTTTCATAATGTTTTGGTATCATAGAAGGTGCATACATGATATTATACTTACAGACCTTATTATAGCAGATGTCTCTTATCAGTAAATGAAGAGAATGTAGCTGTTTACTTATCTTAATTTTTATACCTGAATTACATCACAGATTCAATAATTAATACTTTCTACCTTGTCCTTTTCCTAGTGGTTGTCCATAGTACTAGAAGCCAAAATAATGTGTTGTCCAACCACTATTAGTGCAAATCTTGCTTCTCATAGAATTATGCAAAAGCACGGCATATTTATCCTAACTTTACTGTTTATACACACACATCATGATTCTTCCTTTCTATACCCCTTCCTTTGTATACAGCTGTCGAAGATGGTCACTCCATTGTCATAAAGAAATAGCAATGAGATAGTTTCAAAACAGTTTAGTAGGACAGTTACAATAATTAATACATTGCATATTGTTAGGTGCTCCTGTGTTTGGTGCATAAATATTTATGAGTGTTACTTCTTGCTCTTGAATTTTTCCCCTGACCAATATATAGTGGCCTTCTTTGTGTCGTTTGATCATTCTTGGTTTGAAGTTGAGCCTGTCTGAGAACAGAATTGCTACTCCTGCTTTTTTCTGAGGTGCTGGGGCATGTAGTATTGTTTTCCATCCTTTGACTTTGAGCCTATGAATGTCCTTTTCAGTTAAGTGGGTTTCTTGTGTACAGCATATTGTTGGATTTTGCTTCCTAATCCACTGTGCCAGTCTATTTCTCTTAATTGGAGAATTGAGTCCGTTTACATTGATGGTTGTAATTGAAATGTGCTGACTTATGTTTGTCATGATATTTACCTGGTGTTGTTTACTCCTTTGTAACCTGTGTTTAACTGTCTGTCCTGTTTAGTGGGTTCCTTCCATTTTCATTCATGGAGTTCTGGTCATTGTGGTCTCTCTCTAGAACATCTTTCAGCAGCCTGTGAAGGGATGGCTTTGTAATCATGAAATTCTTTAGATGTTCTTTGTCGTGGAAGTATTTCACTTCTGCATCAAACTTGAAAAAGAGTTTTGCAGGGTATAGTAGTCTGGGCTGGAATTTGTTTTCGTGTAGGACTTGAAGAACTCTGCTCCATGTTCTCCTTGCCTTCATTGTTTGTGTAGAGAAGTCGGCTGTAATTCTGATGGGTTTTCCTTTGAATGTGAGCTCCTTCTCTCTAGCAGCTTTCAGTATATTATTTTTGTGTTGGATTTCTGGGATCTTAACTATTATATGTCTCAGTGTGTTTCTACTTGGGTTGAGGTTATTTGGTGTTCTGTATGCTTCGGTGACCTGGATGTTGGATTGTTTCCTCATATTTGGGAAGTTTTCTGCAATTATTTCTCCCCAAATTCTTTTTATGTCATTTGTATTGACTCCTTCATTCTAGTCGATACCAATTATTCTCACATTGTTCATCCTGGCGTCATCTTGCAGGTGATGGATTATTTTTTCCTGCATTCTCGTTGTTTTTAAGAGATCCTTTCTCACCTTTTACTAGCTGCTCTGGCATCTTCAAGATCTGAAACTCTGTCTTCGCTTTCACTCAGACGGTTTTGTAGACTCGTGATTGCTATTTTTAGTTCTTCTATATCTCTTTGACTGTGTTTCATGTGTTCTATTTCTTTTCTGTATTGCTCATTCAAGGAATCCATCATATTTCTGATCTCCTCAATTTTTTTATCCATGTCTTCT
>PVKA01049089.1:0-13441 GCA_004027165.1 Ctenomys sociabilis
AAAAAAAAAAAAAAAAAAAAAAAAAAAAAAAAAAAAAAAAAAAAAAAAAAAAAAAAAAAAAAAAAAAAAAAAAAAAAAAAAAAAAAAAAAAAAAAAAAAAAAAAAAAAAAAAAAAAAAAAAAAAAACAATGAGAATAAAATGTCCCATTGGATACGGTTTTAATGTGTTTATTAATAAAATTATGTAAATTATTCACTAATTCACTAGTGAATTTAGTTAGTTTCCATACACAGATTCTTCAAAAGATATCTCTTTGAGTTGAGGAAAATAAAGATATTATCTTGCCACCTTTGGGGTAATGAGAATCTGAAGTGCTGTCTGATAGTGCTGCAGAATCTGACTTGGCTGGCATCATTCAGTTTCTTCTTCTTTGACACACAGAAAGACTAATTTCATATTCCAGTTCCCTCTGCTATTACATTAGGGACTTTTGATTAATTTTCACTAAGGGTATGTGAGCAGGAGCGATGTATGTCCTATTTAAGCAAAAGTACATAAGAAATGGTGGAAAAGTATCGATATGGCTACTTTGTATTTTGGTTTTATTTTCTCTGTAGAATAACCTGTTAAGTATACTAGATTTGATTCAATGAGAGAAACAGAGTAAGCTGCATTTTCAAAGGGTCTCAGTTTCAGTTCAACAGTGGAACTTTGTGATTCACTCTACTAAGCAATCATTTGCAAGTTCACAGTATCTGTAAAAATTGTTTAAAAAAATTATGTCTATGTGAAGTTATCACTGAGTATGTTAGTAGCATCCTTAAAACATAAGAGAAAATGGGTCACATAGTCACCCCTCTCCTCCCTGAGGCTCATTGAGTGCCTACCCCTACAGACCCATACTTACTAGCACCCACATTCTGAAGTTTGCTCGGACTAGGTTCAGTTCTTTAGAACAAGTGATACCTGTGAGTTCTACTGGGGGACACACTGATGGGGATATAAGCATTCTATTGATATGATATTTTAACTTTGTATGATTTGCATGCTTGCATCTCTTAACCATGAAAAACATATTAAAACCGTATTCATCAGGCAGACCAATCTGATCACTCAAATTCTCTTCCTCCTCACTGTGTGCTTAACTCTACAGAAACTGACACTTATCTTTGCCTCACAGTCCGTGCCATCGAATGTTGCCCCTGGATATAAACCTGGGCTAAGATGAATTAACCTCCAAATATGGAGGGCTACTTTACATAGCATGTGGACTCGTTACTCTGAAAAAAGTTAGTTCAATGCGTTGTAAGTGCATTTTAAAAATTAAAATTCAGAATGCATATTAAAATATTCAAGATTTTTATAGCTCTCATGACTTAGGTTGCTAGACATGCCAGAGGAATTTTTTTTTCTACTTCATTTTTCATCTGTCATTAATTGGTGCTGTTTTTACACAGAACTGCCTTCCTCTGGAGTCACCACCTGCAGTAACTTATTATAGATTCTTCAGTTCCATTATTCATATTTGTGCCTCTGCATCTAGATACCACCTTACTGTCATCTCTAGTATGTGACAAATGGTGCTTAGAACTCGCTACCATCAAAATGTTACAAAATAAAGCAGGGGACCCACACATTTTGCATTAATATAATTTGGAAATTCTTCATAATGGACCAGAGAATCAGAACTTCTAAAATTCAACAAAACTGGCACCTTAGGAACCCAACAGTTAATACATTATGCAAATAAGAAAAATACATAAAGCATAGGAAGGATCCAGGAATTAAACCTCTAAATAGAAAGTGGATTAGAGCAAAGATTGTGTCCTCAGTGTGCCTTATGGAATTAATTTCTGTTACAAAGGCACAGAAGTAACACGGCAGCCTCTTGAATAGTTTTTGTTCACTATATTGTCTACTATGCCTTTGAATTCACTTCCAGCATATACATTTATCAAGTCTCAAATCACTTCAAATGACTCCTTTTGCAAGGCTTAGCTATTTTCAAAGCTCCCTAAGAGTATGTCTGATGTATTTGATATAGCAGCTTAAATCCAACTAATCCTTCAAACTAGTTCTCTTCTCTTCTCTTACACAATGGACTCTAAACAATAACGTGGAGGAACACTGAAGCAAGCGTGGTAGTTGCAAACAAATTTTCTATAGAGATTTGTTTTATTTACCTAGCCAAAGAGATTTTATCATGAACGTTTCATAGAAATGTCTAGAGAAAAGTCATATAGTTAAGTGTCCAAACATAAAGCTTAAAGAAGCCCTTCCACAGATGTGTCATAGACCTACATGTTAATAAAGCCACGCAAGGAAGCTGCACTACAATAAATGAAACATACTAGACAAGCATTGGAATAGCTTACAGTATTTAAAATTTACTTAATTGAGGAATAGAAATGCCCGACTGATTTTCACAAGTCCAATTAACTTTATTACACATTAGCTAGAACTTCTGCAAATCATGTCTTTCAAAAACTGATCCCCAGATACCTGCTTAATTAAATCACAATAAATGCTTTAGAATCTTGTTTCTCTGATCACTATAAAGAGATAAAGAATGACTTTTCTTTAAGGTATTTAGTTTTACTAACTTGCAGGCTTGCTTAGCTGACCACTGTAATACAGGAGATATATTTTAATTGGTATACAACTAATTCAAACAAACTTAAGCAGGGAGATTACCAGGTTAATATCTGCAAGGTCTAAGAGCAAATGGAGTTCTCTTTACCCAAGAAAGATTAAACACCTGAAGCAATACAATTCAGGCTTTTTTCCCTTAAGATTCTATATAAATAGAGAGAGGCTTCCCCATGTGTCACAAGAGACTAGCGGCAGCTGTAGTTCAAAAATCTCAAAGAAAATCTTCTTGTTATTTATTTATTTATTTTTTGCATTCTCGCTTTTATATCACATACCTATTACAGGTTTGGCATGAGTGATGGTAAGAATATAAGAAATAAATGTACAATCTGGATATGAATCACAGGCTTGTCCCATTCAGTGTCTGAGGTCAAGTGAGCCAGACACCATTAGTGACAACCTTAACAAGATGCTATGTATGGATAACACATTCATTCTCTCCTATATTAGGTCTTAACCATCCAGCAGAAAAGTATAAAAATGAAGTATACATTGCGGGGCCATAATATTAAGCTGAGCTGTAAATGACTATGGTCGGCAACTTCTTTGAATAGCTCACTATTGTTGTGGAATGCTGGACTGTGTTGGATTGTGTTGTCGAGTTCAAGCACCTAAATTAGTTGAATGACAATAGAGTACCCACCTTTGACAGGTGTAGACAAAGGAAGGGGTATAGAAAGAAAAAAATCATGATGTGTGTGTATAGACAGTACAATTGGGTTAGATAATGCTGTGCTTCTACATAATCCTATGAGAGGCAAGATTTGCACTAATGGTGGTTGGACAGGATATTATGATGGCGTCTAGTACTACGGTCATCCACTAGGAAAATAATCATTGAATTTTTGATATAATTCAGGTATAAAAAATAAGATAAGTAAGCAGCTACACTCTTAATTTACTGATAAGAGACATCTGCTATAATAATGTCTGTAAGTATAATATCATGTATGCACCATGTACGATACCAAAACAGTATGAAAACAGTTTGCAATGTATTAATTTATCGAATCTGTCTTGTTAAGGTGTCTTAAAACTGTCTGATTGATATCTGTACTTCAATAAAATAAAAAATAAATAAAAAAGAATGAAACACTGACATTTTTATACCTTATCACTCTTCTGGTGTTCCATTCATACTCCATTTATGTCAAAGAATATGTTATCGCTGGGAATATAGCTCAGTGGCATAGGGCCTGCCTCACAAGCTCAAGGTTCTGAGTTCAAGTCCTGAGTAAAAAACTAATAGTGTTGTATAATAAAAACTTTGGTCATAAATTTTGCCTCACCATACTCAATTTTGGCACGTTGCAATGAAGTACATACATTTTATTTTCAAGTCAGGAATTACATAATATTATAAGAATGTATAACCTCAGTAGTTAGAGAAAATCAAAATAAAGACTTTTTTCAACAAAATAAAATAAATTCTAGGGAAGCTCACAGAATTGTACACTATATAAAAGAAATCAGCAGCAAGGAAAGTAGCTTATATCTTACTTGACTTCAAAATAAAAGTTTTCATAATTTCCTTCCGTAAATACTTCATCTTAGGTAGGGGAACTCTCTCTCTCTTACATTATTTTAAGTTGAAGTCTTGAGATAGTTTTTGCTAAACCAATAGCAATGGTAACACAAATATACTTGTAATAAGATACAAAATAATGAGAATTGTTCAACTACCTTATTACATTTTATATATTTCCTCGAAAAATTTAAACAGAATTTTATAGATTCTTGGGGGTTACAAAACAGACACAACTAATAAAATAGCACCATGAACTTGAAAATATCTAATCACCTTTCTAGTCTTTTTAAAATGTAGTAGTTAAAATTTTGAGGGTATCAGTAAAATAAATGATTAGAAATGATGAACAGGATGGGTTTCTCTCCCTAAAGAAAAGTGAAAAAAAAAAAAAGAAACAAAGAAAAACACTTCCTATTTCACTAGATGCAAGAAGTCGTAAAGTAGTGGAGATAAGACAGAGACCTCGTGGGGCACAGACACACAAGTGAGGGCCTTGTAAGGAAAGGAGCTAAGGACAGAGCACCCATCATCCTACCTGTCTAGAGCAGCTCTGGCCAAAGACTTGATATAGCCATCAGAAAGGTTCCAGAAAAGGTAAGAAAGGCCTTTCTGATCTGCATAAAAGCAGTACCACTTAACGTATTTGCTCTTGGAAAGCCTTTGGCCCACAGGATCTGAACTGAGGTTTGGGAGCTGCCAGACTAGCAGGCAGCTCCATTACGCTGGATAAAGAGCTGCCCCAGTGCAGACTAACAAGGGCGATTTTGATTTTTACCTACCTAGAGGTTTAGGAAGCAAACACTGGGACTGCCCCCAGTGACTGCTGACTTGATCCTGTGGGTAAACCTGGTGCTCTCAGCTCACACTATTATGGCTTTTTTTTCTTTTCTTTACTTTTTAGGTAAGTTTATTGGTCGATTTTAAGTATTTATAACAATCACTTTCATCACAAGGACTATGTACATGATTTTTTTTCTTTTCTGTTTAATTATTTTATTAATTTTATTGAGAAACAAATAGCAATGAGACAGTTTCAAAACTGATTAGTAGGACAGTTTCAATAATTAGTACATTACATATTGCTGTCTTTGTAGTGGTTATTCATAGTACAAGATAGACATGATATTCTGTCCAAACATTATTATTACAAATCTTTCTTCTCATTGAATTAAAAGAAAGATGTAGCTGTACATCTATCCTATTTTCTATATACAGATACAAACTGGTCCTTCATTTATATCCTCTTCTTTGTTTAGTTTTTTCAGAGATCTGTATTCCATTGCCATTTGAATATTGTAGGTGAATGGGTTACTGGACTATATTGGTTTATTTTGCTGAATTCACTATTGTGGCTTTGTGCAGAACACAGATATCACTACCTACTCTGCTGCTGCCCAAGAAACTACTGAGTAGCCCCACATAATTATTCATTACCCTAAATGCAACCAACCAACCAGCTTTAACTTGCTAGACCCTCTAAGGCCCTCAACAGTAAGGAGACATCAGTGTCCCAAAACTTTCTGCTCAGGGAAACAGCCTTTGCAGCCCACCTTAAGCAACTTTGGCTGCACTTTTTGAAAATAATTTAGTAGTCCCAAGCCACTCTTTCATCAATGGACAGAAAACTCAACACTCCCAAAAAGTCAACAAAGACAAATTGGAGTTAAATCATACTATAAATCAAATGGACCTAATAGACATTTTTCAGACATTGTATCTAATATCTTCAGATTTCCCATTATTTTCACTAATCCATAGAACTTTCCACTGGATAGATGATATTTAAGACTACAAAAAAGTTTCAAAATTTAAAAGTCATAGCAGAATCATTTATTACCTGTGACCACAACTTGATAAAATAGAAAGTAGCAAAAGAGAACTTAGAACCGTAAAAATGCATGCCAGTTACATAACTTTCTCTTCAGCAACCAATGGGCTAATTACAAAACCAAAAGAACATTTAAAAATTTATTTAAACAAATGTAATTGAGGGACACAGCATGGCCAGATCAAAACACAAACACACACAAACAAAACACCAAGATTATCTATGTTTTATGTTCAAATAACAGAAAAATTAGTATTGTTAAATGTTCAGGTGACTCAAAGCAATGTATGTATCCAATGTAATTCCTGTCAGAATACTAAGGAAACTCTTCACAAACTTTGAAAAGCATTCTTAAAAAGATTGAAGTTGATGACATAACTGACTCCAACACATAATGTAAAGCTGCTGCAATGAATATAACCATACAAACAGTCACAAGACCAGTGAAACTGAATAGAAAACTCAGGTATAAATCAATGCATTTACTTGGAAGTGGATTTTAACAAAGGCATCCAGAATAAAAATTAAAGAAAGTATGTTCCATTTAAGAAATGATCCTAGGATATTTATATGCCCAGGAATTAAACTATTTTGCTTTTTCTCACCATATACAAAATCAGTTTTAAAACAAAGCAAAAATTAGCTTGGAATCATAAATATGAAAGTACTGAAAACAGTAGAGGCAGTGCCTTAGGACATGGCATCTTTGATGCAGCCATAGATGTAAGGGTGACAAAGGTACAAACTGACAAATGGGATTATGTAAGACAAAAGGCTGCTGCACAACAAAGCAAAGATCAGCAAAACGATGACATAGCGTTATGGATTAGGAGAAAATATTTGCCAATGAGGCATCAATAAGAGATTAATATTCATAATATGTGAGAACCAACACTACAGCAAACTAATAGAGATTTCTATAATCTGTTTTAGAAAGGCAACTGACTTGAACAGATATTGCTCAGAAGATAAAAAAATGGCTGACAAATATGTGAAGAAATGTTCGTATTCATTAATAATCAGGGAAATGTAAATTTAAATATAATTTAATACCATTTTATCTTAATTAAAATTACTGTTGTTAAAGGAACATAAAAAATCCTGAAGGTATTTGCAGAAACAGACCACTCATGTATTGTTTGTAGAAATCAAACTAGAGAAATCACTATGGAAGATAGTGTAGAGACTTCTACAAAAACTAGAAATAGAACTGCTGTGGGAACCAGGGCTGCTATTGCTTGGTGTGTATCCAACAGAAATCACATCAGTATGCTGAAGAGAAGCTACTTACTGTTAACACAGCACCCTTCCCAAGTCATGATATGAAGTCAATCTAGATGTCCCTGGACAGGGGAATGAATTGATAAAGACAAAGGGCTGTGTATAGACAATGAGATTCTAGTCAGTCAAAAGAACAAACACTGTCACTTGGAGAAACACAGATGGAACTGAAGGATAATTTGTAATGTGAAATAATCCAGGCATGAAAGACAAATGCTACAGGTCCTACTTAAATGTGGAAGGTGAAGAGTTGACCTAATGTAAATAGAGAACAGAACAGTGAATATCAGAGCCAGAAAACTGTAGGGGAGGAAGGGATAGAATAAAAATGGATAGGGGTGAACTTACACTGCAAAATAAGAAAAATAGTATTTAGTTGTACAACATAGTAAGATGAATATGATTGGAAACAATCTTATATTTCAAGTAGCTGTTGGAGAGGATTTTTAGTCTTAGCCATTCTCTTTAGCCTTCTCTCATTGCTGGGATGAACAACCAACACTTGATTAGGGAAGAAAAGGTTTATTTAGCTCTCAGTTACTGTGTTTCAGTCCGTACTCAGCTGGCTCCCTGGCGGAGTGGCACATGGCAGGGGGAAGCAGTTCATGGTGGTGGCAAAGAGCAAGAGCAAATGGAAGAAGTGGCGGTGACAGTGGCGACAGACAGCAAGTCTGTCTCCCTTACGTCGCATTCAGGCTATCTGCCGCAGGCTGGGTTTACTGCTCACACCCATAACCCCAGCACCACTCGGACCCTTAATACCAGTGGATCATGAGTTAATCATAAACTCTAGAAGTCTACCCAATGAATGCACAAGGCTCTGAGGGCACAAGTGGACCCAAACCATGACGTTCTACCCCTGAACCCCAACACACTCACGTACATTCCATCTCTCAGAGTTGCCAGGGTCTTAATAGGTTTAACATTGCTGAAAAGCCCAAGTCCCAAGTCTCCTTCAAGATCCAAGCAAACTCCTAGCTGTGAGCCCCTGTACAAAATAAAAGTAAAACACTTCAAATATTCAATGGCACAAGATAAACATTACCATCCCAAAACATACGCATGGCAGGACACCAAGCATCGGCCCCTACACAAGTCCGAAATCCAGCACTGCAAACATTAAGTCTGGTAGTTCCATGGGAAACATCCAAAGCAATCTGTGGCAAATTGTGAGCTCCACATGGCTCCACCTCTACTGCTGGTAGCTCCCATGGCTTCTCTCTTAAGCTGGTTTTGCTCCCTCATTCCAGTTTTCTTAGTTGATCCATGTTCCTGGCCTTTCCAACTTCTGGGGTTTCTGCTGAACAGGCTTCTCACTCACAACATTGCACACTGCCCTCCCAGGGGCATACTGCTGACCTCCGTGACCTTCTGAAATCTAGTGAGTGTTGGGTATTTCTCCCTGCAATGACAGAAAAGTAACTAAGACATGTAGACAAAGAAATGATAAAACTTCCATGATAGATGTGTTAAATACTCTGATTCAATCAACCTTCATATATGTGTGCATATTTTAGCATAATTGCTAACACAGCCCCGCCTATTAGCAATATGCATTAAATTAATACTAAATGCTACATATATTTTACAATTAAATGAAAATATAAGACCCACCTTATAATCAAGTACTAGAAATAAATGCATATAGAATAGACACATGACAGTCTTCTATAACCAGGTGAGTTAAATTAGGCTATATTTCTGACTCTAAATTTGAATATACTAGAAAAAAATATGAAATGAGCTCAATGGAGAGAAATACAATTTCTTTACTATATCACATCTTGTTCTTCCCTGAACTCCTCATGCTTTAGGCACCCAAGGTTGTGCAAGCAGATGAAAAGAAGGTGCAATGATAATCATTCCTGACTGTGTGTCTGTACTTGTCTATGCTCCCTGGATCCCCATTTACTGATTCACTGGCCCATTTACAGGAGTTCATATCCTATGTGGAACCATGGGGAAATCTCAAGAGGGGAAATCTGTTGCCCTTGAGCACAGAACTTCAGATGATTTGAAGATCTAAAATCTAGACAGAAATGCTAGCTATCTCAGTGTGTTTCAACTATTTATGAATCTAAAAATATCATGAAATTTGTGAAATATTTATGAATCTAAAAAAATCTTGAACAAGTACTGAAGTCAGTGGCATAAATTTTAGGAGATGACAAGCACTATTTATTAATGATAATCCTCTTTATTATTATTAAATCCATGTCAACAAAAACAAAAGTGGTAAGATTTTCTAAGTCTAAACTTTGAAGGCCTTCAAAAATACTTCTGTGTTATTCTGTTGTTTAAAATGTCACACGATCTATTAAAGTTGAAGCAAAGAAGCCAAAACTGTTCTCCTCCCTTCCCCTGCTGCCCATTCCTCCAGCTCCCTTTCTCCTTCTCCTTGTCCTTCTTCCATGTGTACCTGTGTGCATATGTGTGAATGAATGTGTGTGTAGATGTGGTGTGTGTGTGTGTGTGTGTCTGTGTGTGGCACTGAGGATTCAACCCAATGTGTTCTAACCCTGAGCTAAAATTCCAGTTCCTTTTATTTTTGGAAACAATGTCTCTAAGTTTCCTAAACTGCCCCAAACATGTGATTCTCCCACCTCAGTCTTCCAAGTACCTCAGATTACAGTATGCATAAGATGCCCTGCGCCACCCAATTTATAAACACTACTCTTTGATAAAAGGAAATAAAGTTGATTTGCGAAAAGTCATAAAAAGGGAAAAATTTTCATATTCTTCTTTGCAATCACATATCACATACAGAGTACTTTTAGAAACAAAGTTATCCTAGATTGCTAATTATATAACTCAAGATTTTTAAGCGTTTAGGGTGATAAAACCCATAAAATATGTGATCTGTCCATACTCCACGATATACAAAAATTCTGATTTTGTAATGGTTCTTTTTATCTTTGCAATATTTCTTTATAAATTAGAGTTAGTGGATAGGGTGGAAAATGCCCTTCCAAAATGGAATAGCAGCTGAGGTTCTCCCTTACTTGTGTTTGGAACACACAGTTCAATAACAGATTCACAGCCAAGCCCCAATCCTCTAGTTGTTCCCTGCAGGCTGAAGATAATTTTGAAAGTTGAAAACTAAGCTATTAGCAAGTAAGGCTCAACTTCACAGAGAAGTGCTTGAATTACTGAGGGGAATTTTTACAGATCTAGAAATCTCTAGGAAAATTAACCTATAAAATTGGAATGAATGATGTTAAGATGCTCTAGCAAGGAGCTCCTCAAATCTTTCTACCTCACTTCGTTAACTGTGGACCCAGAAAATATAAGTAATTTATTTCAGTTGGGACCAAAAAACAGAACCAGCCTGAACATTATTATATAACAGAATAAATCCAACATTAAAGCAAGTTGGTTTATTATTGCCAACTCTCAAAAATATTCCTGTAATACCATTCACAAAAATAAAACTATAGATTCACTTCTCTTAGCATCATATTCATGAGTCTCAGGCTTCTGTGAAAATATGTATGCATGTAAATGCATGTATGATTATATGTGTGCATACAAACATGTATATTCACACACACACACATACACACACACCCATATGCACAAATATACTAGTAGAGATGCTTCACAACTTCCAATGGTTGTGTGTTACACTGACCCAGAAAAGATGCACATCTAGCAGAAGCTCTACTTACAGCTTCCATGTTTGATCCTTCCCTAGGTTAGCAGTATGCTGACACAATATTCTGTAGCTATGATGGAAGCTCCAGGTAGCTTGGTCAACCATGTGATGCTGAGGGAAATCAATAAGGCACAGTGTATGAAAACATTTCTAGACTTATATATATATTGGTATCTGATTATTGTGTTTCATGCAGACAAGATTATGTTACCCATGCAATGGCTTCTTCAAAATCTGAACCACTCTTTGCCATTAATTCCAGGAACACGCTCATTCCCTGTGTTAGGGAGCTGTATTTCCATAAAATAGTTCACATATTTTTAAATGAAGTAATCTTCAGGCAAAAAAAGGTTTAAAATCATCTCAAATTTGTTTTAAAATTTTAGCTAAGTGGTTCTCTCAAATAAATACCTATGAGTAGATTTTAGAATCTTCTTTACTTGTATTATACAATGAACCTTTGTAACCCAAGCAAAGTAAGTTGTATGTTAAAAATATAATCCCCAAAATTGTGCTACTTGGAAATGAAGCTTTAGGGAAATAACTGAGGCAAAACTCAACAGTAGAATCCTTGTCATTGGATTAGTCTTGAAACAGGCAGGAGAGAACTGGAATTTTCTCCCTCGGTCTCTGTCTCTCTGTCTCTGTCTCTGTCTCTCTTTCTGTGTCTCTCTCTCCCCCGTTTCTCTCTCTCTTTCTCCTTGTTTCTCTCTCTGTTTATCTCTGTCTCTCTCTGTCTCTCTCAGCTACGTGCCAACCTTGTCTCAGCTGCCACAATTGTGAAAAGTACAGGTATGTTGTACAAACCAAATATTTTTGTCACAATAACACAACTTTTTTCTTGTTATTCCTTTAAACGTCATGCTTTTGAGACAATTTAGAGTTTGCAAAACAATTTCACAATATTGTCTCACTTAATTCTTTATTTTATTTGAAAGAGTGAAAACAAACACAAAAGCAAATGGTAAAAACAATTGTAGAAATAGAGCAATATACAACAGTACATATGGTACATATTTTCAAAACAAGAACAGCCAATTAACAATGGCTCCTATGTTAATTATTTTATTAATCAAATCTGTACCTCAGATTAACAAATATGGGTTTGCAATATTAGACAAATAATGCTTTCTTGCAATAAACCTTATTTTTATTGATCTTTCTACTGTATTAGTTTTTAATTTATTTTAAAGATAAAATATTAGAAGTAGCACACATTTAGAAGAAGAAGATGAGAGGTATTGAATCACAGTTTTTGTATTTCACATTGCTCAAGTTACAGATATCAGCATACAGAGTTAGTCAAAGAGAAAATTCTACATATTAACTTTTTTTTCAAAAAACTTATGGAAATTAGCAATACAAACATCTCAGCTATCCTGTATATGCTTGCATGTTTCCCTCCATCTTTTCTGCTTTCCACCATCTTTATTATTTATTCCTTATATTCTGTTTCTTTCCATTTAACTATGTCTATTATACCTCTCAGATATTATTTATTCTTTCAGAGTTTTACACTAGGGAGAAAAATATGATATTTACACATTTGGATCTGATTTGTTTCACTTATGAGTATAGCCTGTAGTTGCATTCATTTATTTATAAAGGCCTCAAGTATGTCTTTATATATGGCTAATACTCCGTTGCATAAAAATACCACATTTTTTTAATCCATTCCACAGATGAGCATTTTGGTTGTTTCCAAGATTTAGCTATAACCAACTCTGCTGAACTAAACATGGACACACATATAACACTATGGGATTATGTTTTCAGTTCTTTTGGATAAATATTCAGAAGGGGCATAACTGAATTGAATGGGATCTCCAATCCTAGATTTTTGAGGAGTCTCCACATGAATTTCCACAGTGCTTTATACCAGTCTACAATCCCACCAACAGTGGAAAAGGGCTCCTTTTTCCTCAGCCATACGTTGTTTTGTTATGTCTGTATTGACATAGGAGTTTATCATTTTTATTTAATCTCCCAAAGACTCAGATGTTTGATTCATTAACTCTTTGTATTATATTCTTGTATCAGTTGCATTAATTTCTACTTAAATCTTTATAATTTCCTGACTTCTTTGACTTTGTTTGCTCTTCTATTCCTAGAAGCTTGAGGTACAGCATTAGTATATTTATTTGTTCCCATTTTGTTTTCCTTATGCATGAGTTAACTACTATAAATTTCCTCTGAGAACTGTTTTCATTGAATCCCACAAAGTCCAGTAAGTGGTGTTTGGTTTTTCATTCGATTGTAGATTTTGTGGAATTTCTTGTTTAATTTCATTTATCACTCATTGGTTGATGAGAATGGTGTCATTTAATTTCTATGTTCCTACTGTTTTTGTTGTTTCTTTTGTCACTAATTTCCAGTACCATTGCACTATAATATGCATGGGATGATTTATTTTTCCTTACATTTACTTATGCATCATCTACGGACTAGTATGTGGTGTATTTTAGAGAACATCACATGTGCAGCTGAAAAGAATGAATATTGAGATGGTGGATGGAACACCCTATAAATGTGTACTAAGTTCATTTGTTCAAAGGT
>PVKA01049090.1:0-13441 GCA_004027165.1 Ctenomys sociabilis
AAGGAGCCAGATCATATCTGCGGAGAGGGTATGACAGTTTCTTGAGGCTCTATACTGTAGCTAAGGAGACTATTTGATTAAGCTGGTTTCTGATTTTATTCCTGACATTTAGCAGTGAGATATTTTCTGCTGTGATTTAACCTTGCTAAACCTTCTCTTTTTTATATATAAATTGAAGATGGCCATTATATCTACTTTATTCAGTTACAAATAGTATGCCCCAAACAAGTAATCAGCAGAGAGATGATGTGGGTATTAGGGGAAATCTGTTATTTTATAAACAATAATTTACTAGGATCCATGGAGTCTTTGATCTCACTGCACCTACAGGTAAGTGGGAAATAAAGACGCGGGCAGGCAATCACTGGGAAGCACACGCAAGCACAGAGAAGAAAGTACTACATCAGGGGACTCTGGAACAGCTGTGGGCAAATACAGAGTAAGGATCACCCTTGTTAGTTGTCAAAGAAGGGTTCCCTGGGGAGTGTGCCTGGAAGCACAGGCATCAAGAGAGGTGCCCCAGATGTAGAATGCTCTGAGCAAAGGAAATGGGCTCATCTGAAGACAAGTGTGTGAAAACGATATAGCATAACTCCTAATATATAAAGAAGCCCAATAGCCAGCTTCTGTCACAAGGGTTCCTGTTACCTGGAGAACTTCTTGTGACCAGTTTGCTCACGGGTTCCTGTCAGCCTACTTTGCTTGCCCTTCTTAGCAAATAAAAGACAAAGGCTTCCTGTGCCTCTGCTGATGGCTCAACACCAAAGAGAAGTTGGATTGGATGGAGTTGGCTAGAGACAACTGCAGGCAGCCGGTGTCCCTGCCCTGGCTTAAGGAGGGAGCTCGCTACAGCGTTGGTGCCACGGAGCTCACAAAGTTAGAAAAATGCTCTCTGTTGAAATGGAATATATAAAAATTCAAATCCTGGCCTCATAAATGTGAGTAAACAGTTTAATGACTTGACTGAACTAGAAAGTAATCAAATATAAATGCAGGTATGTTACTCATTTGCATCCCTTTCCATGCGGGTGAGTAAAAGTAAAAATTCCCTAGGTATGATATCTGAAAAATGAATTTGTCACTGAGATTTTTGTTGTAAAATACAAAGCTGCAGTGATTTCCCATGCTGTGCTCCTTGGCATTTATCTCCAGGGAGGCAGAGGGGATGTGGCACAGCTTTAACTGTCGTAAGGATTCCTGCTCGCTAGAACCTCGTGATTCTGATCTGTCTGAGCTCTTGTCCTTGCCTGGTAAAAATGGAGTAGTGATGCCTCTTCATGCTGTCTCTCAAGTACTCAGTTGTTAATCATGAGACTATGCAATGCCTGCCATATAGCACATCTAAGCAAGTGCTCATCTCTTTTCCTTCATGAAGATTTGCCTCTGCATTACCTCTGCATTATCATCTTACTTTTACATGAATTGGTTCTGATTCATCTTGCATATGAACTGATAAGATATATGTTTGTACTTTAAGAAGATACATATTAATGCACATAGTAATATATGTTAGTACATACAGAAATCAGTCTGAGGATATGAATATTAATATACCATTACTGCGATGAACAATAATCCTGGGTTATGTATATTTACATGTATATCGCTATATATATATGTGCATATATTCATATTTACACATACACATGTTGAAGGGTCTACATAAACATACATATTAGTATTTTATGCATATACCTTAGAATATATGTACTAATGTCTGTTTAGTATATATAATCCTAAATACAATATTGTAGTATTTTACTTATATTAGAGCTCTCATTTCCTGCTTGGAAATGGAAGAGTATGATCTACAAGGCCTACACTCTTCAGTTAGACATCTCAGCTGAATTATTACTACATTCTCTTAACTGGACTTTGATGTCATCTTTCTCTAATTCATTCCATTGTCCATGGGATAGACAGCTCAAAAGTTGTCCATGACATAGTACACTTAAAAGTAACCAACAAAAGTTGTACAAGACCTGTACTTTAAAAATTATCAGGTATCACTCAATAGAGAGATATACTATGTTCATAGACTAGAAAACTTAGTATTTCTAAAATGACTATTCTCTTTGTATTGATTTTCATTTTACACTTACATGAATTTGTTCTGATTCATCTTGCATATGAACTGATAAGATACATATGTTTGTACTTAAAGAAGATGTATATTAATGCGCATAGTAATATATGTCAATACGTACACAAATCAATCTGTATTAATTCCAGTAGATGTTTTAAAGATATAAATTCACCAGCCATTTCTAAAATATATGTGAAAATGTAAGAATACAGAAAAATTAACATGTGATGCAAGGTTTCCTAGAGACTAATAATTGACCTTACCCGAACAGGACGTTTATCTCAGGACTGACGTAGCTCGTTTGCCTTAGTCACTGAGGCCTAGTCCCACCTACATACACTTGATCACTTTTCTAGCTTCCATGGCTCCAAATATATCCAACATTTTTGTTTTGTTTTGTTAAGAGATGAGTGTCCCATTGCCAAGAAGCTGTATTTGGAGAAGTCATTAAAGAGCTTTTCATACTTAATGCTAGTCCAAAGATTGTAGGTTCTTGAATTCAGCAATGTAAGTCATCAGCACATCTGGCAATTGTCAGAAATTATTGACTTGAGGCTTTTACAGCACAACATATTAATATAGGTTTGTTTTTCATATCTTGTGCGTGTACACAAGATAGTTAGGATAGATATACATCTACTTTCTCAGTTCATTGAGAAGAAAAGTTTGTACTAAGTTGTTTAGACAAGCTATCATGTCTACATCTTGTCCTACTAAGAAGACAACAATATGCAGTTTATTAATTATTGTAACTGTCCTACTAACCTGTTTTGAAACAGTTTCATGGCTATTTTATCATTTTCTCATTAAAATAAATAAAATTTTAAAAAGAAAAGTTAAAGACAATTTAGATGACTTAGTTTATCTGAGTTGTTCATTATGTCTTATTATAATGAACAATTCTGGGGGCAGGCCAGACCTCAGCAGACCAAAGCACCTGCTTAGGCAGATGCAGAGGCTGGAGTTTGACCCCGGTGCGCAGTGCTGACCCCGCCCTCACCGTGTGCTGAGACTGGGCCTGGTGGAAGCCTGTCATCCCAGAGCACGGGGAGCTGAAAAGGGGAGGATCTGTGTAGTGAAACCTGTAGACTCTGTACTAAATAAGTGAAAAATTGATAATTTTGTTATTAGAAAATCTATGGACATAGAAACAATGACACAAAATATGGATTTCACAAATATACATATATGATCAACTGAATGACTTCCAGCAAAGGTTTTTAAGCAACTAAATGAAGAAAAGAAACTTCTCAGCAAGTAATGCTCAACCCATTGGATTTCAAGTGGAGAAAATAGAATATCAACGCTTATTTCATACCATATATAAAAATAAACTAAAATTTGAATATGCATGTAAACCTCAAACTATAAAATTTCTTGGAGATAATCTTTGAAATCTTAAATTGGGCATACATTTTTATGTTTTTTATTTTTTTACTTTTTTGTATTTTAGGGCAGAGTCTACAGGATGTTCAGGGTTTCACTACTAGATTGGACTGGTAGTGATCTGCCTATTTACAGCCTCCCAAGAGCTAGGATTGCAGGTGTGTGCCATCATACCCAGTCCAATTGCTGGTTCAGCGTGCCGTGGGGTGGGATCGAACCCCCAGCTCCTGTGCCTGCTTGTAGGTGCTTTAATCAGCTGAGCTATTTGGCCAGCCATTGGCCATACATTTTTAGAACACAAGTAGGAACAAGAAATGGGGAAAAAAAGTTGATAAATTGGATTTAATAAAAGTAAAGAACTATTGCTCAAGAACTCTTGTGAAGTAAACAACTACACTCTTAATTCACTGCTAAGAGATATCTGCTAAAATAATATCTGTAAATATAATATCATGTATGCACCTTGTACAATACCAAAGCATTATGAAAACAGTTTGCAATGTATTAATTTATCGACTGTATGGTTAAGTTGTCTTGAAACTGTCTGATTGACATTTGTAGTTCAATAAAATAAAAAAATAAAAAATAAATAAAAAGAACTATTGTGAAGAGGCTGAAAGTACAAGTCATCTACTGAGAGAAATATTTCCAGCGCACACTTTACACAAAGTTTGTACGGAGAGATTATTAAGAATTCATGTAACTCAATGATAAGACAAAAGATGCACTTTTTAAGATACAGGCAGTGTTCAGATACTTCATAAAGATGTAAAAATAGTAAATAAGCATATCAAAAGACATTCAGTCTTGCTAAGTTTCAAGGAAATTCACATTCAAACCACATGCGAAGCTGCTACCCACCCATTAAAACAGCTAACATTAAAAAAATGAGACCATCCAAGGAGGGTTTGGAGGGTTTGTGAGGGTTTGGAGCTACGGAACCCATACGTGGCCAGGATGGATGTTACATGGTTCAACAACATTAGAAAATGGGTAATTTCTTAAAAATTCAAAATCATCATATGATTCAGAAATTCTAGTTCCATAAATTTATCCAAGAGAAATTGAGAAACAATTCCATTGAAATCCTTATACATTGATGTTCACAGAAATTTATTAAAATACAAATTGTAATCAACTCATAAATAAGTGACAATTCCACTTAGCAATAAAAATACCCATACTTATAATTTATGCAATAATACAGATGAATTTGCAAGAATTCTATAAAACTCAAATCTATAGTGACAGAAAGATCAGTGATTGCTTGGAGGTAGGATTTGGGGATGAATGGATTAGAGAGGAGTTTGCAGAAAATGTAAGTGTAGCAAAAATGATCAGTATCATTATTTTGATTTTGGGGATAGTTTGTGTCTGTATACATATGTCAATAGTCAACAAGTTATGCATTTTGTTTATTTTTAGTCTTCTAAAGAGAATTAAAAACCAATGAAAGAATAGAAGCAATGTTGAATTTTACTAAACAAAACTACAGGAATTGAACGATGATTGTTGTATTGCATATTATTGTCTTCAAATTAGTTACTCAGATTATCAGAAATAAGCATGCAAAGTTGGTAAAAAGAAAACCAATAAAAAAGTAAGGACAGAGAAAAGGAAGAAACTCGTCTCCTGTTGAAGGGCTATCATTAAGAAGACAACCAATAAAAAACACTGGAAAGGTTGTAGGGGAAAGCTCCCCACTGTCGCTGAAAGTGTAGACTGGTGTGACCAGTCTAGGACTGGAGGTCCCATTCAACCCAACTATTCCTCTCCTGAGTATTTTTCCAGAAGAACTGAAAATACCATACCACAGCAATATATGTACACCCAATGTTTATAAGCAGTGCAATTTGTCACAGCTAAATCTTAGAAAGTTACGCATTGTAAATAGTCCAATTTATGGTGAATACATTTCACCTCAGTGAAACTGTAAAAGAGGAAAACCCAAATTGTCACTGTATGTTTGTTGAGGGCAGAATAAAATAAGGTGTGTGAGCAACTATCAGAAGTCAGATTAATTTTACCCTGGTAGAAGTTTCCAGTTTCAATTTCCATTTCATTATTTTGTACATTCTAAACTAGACTGCTAGGTTCTGTCCAATACTGAACTGCTTCTCTCCGCGTGTAGCTTTCTTCCTGCAGCACATGTTCTCCTTTCTCCATAGCTCATAATCCTACATTGCCTTTTTTTGGCTGTGGTAGACACAGCTCACTGCTTACCCAGTATCTATCCTTTTATCAGTAGAATTTAGTTCTGTTCAGGATATTGAACAAAAAATTCAGAGCACCTGACACTCTCCTGCCCTGCTGATGGTGATTTAAAATAGTTCAGCAATGTTTAGACAATTTGTTAATCTCTTCCTTGTATGTCCCAGCACCCAACACTGACTGTACTGGCCAGTGAGATATCTATTGGTGAGTTTTACTTTTCTGAGAAGAATGCTACCTGTTCTTGTCTCATCTTGCTTCCTGTCTAAAATGGGACTATAGCGCATCCTGCACCAACAAGCACAGGTGGAAGGAGATCAGAGGTTGCTGATGGAGCAGTTGCAAGGTGGTATTTCTGACTTTTTGACATGAGGATTGTCAAATGCGCTATTAAAGAAAAAAATCTTCAGTCAAATTTAGTCGTTTGCTTTAAAATGAGAAAGGTCCTAAAACAGAATAATTCCAGAGCAAAGCTGGTTCAGAACGCCTGAGCTCATCAGATCACCAGCCATCGTCACAGAGAGGAAGTGACGCACAGGACGGCCTGATTGCCCACAGTCTGAACTTCTCTTACATGGGCAGGGTCCGATTCGTTGGAAGCCTGTGACTGGCTGGAGTTCAACCGCAGTCATAGGATGAAACTCAGGTTGTTTGGTCACAGGGTAGGGTCTTAAGCTAAGTTACAATTTGTTTAAACATCAAGCTAGGGTACGTTTCACCGTGCATAAAGGTTGCTTTGTGCCAAACTTTACAAGCCAAGTACAGAGACAAGTTTACGTGAAGTGCAACTCAGAGGAATAGCACTATCATTGGAGCTCGTGTGGCCTTCATCCAAATGGCTTCCAAATATCTGGCTTTGTACGTCTATTACCAGCTAGGACATTGTCCTTGTGTACCATTAGCAGTTTATCTGCCCCTGCCTTATGATACTTCGTACCATCCACCCTGTGCTATGTCCATCTAGGTGAGCATTTGACTCCTCTAGAGAGACTTCTCATTACTGAGACCTGCAGACTCTGCTGCCCTTTGTGATGCTCTGAGATCCACAGGCTAAGACAAAGGAGCACATCAAATTTTCCCAGCATGGTTATGGAGAATAAGAGTTGACACTCAGCCTTTCTGTCTCAGTCTTTGCCTCTTTTGTAGTCAATGGAACTTTATGCTCTGCTTTGTCACCCACTGTATGAGTTCATATCAGTCCTTACTTCTGAGAACTGTTTTGTTGCTAAATAAAATGATCAATGAGATTTATCCATCCCATAGTAACAGCTCCATCACTGCTGATTAAGATAATGCCTAAGATGCTCACTGGCTGTTCCTCCCTTACTCCCTCCTACCCACAACTGCAGATTTCACATGCAGAAAAGTTTCAGCGAATGTGATTCAGATGACCCTTCTCATTTCTCTAAAGACTATAAGGTGAATATAGCAGCAATGATGGGCGGTGACCATAAAATGTATGTAGAAGGGATCACCTCTTCTCTTCATGGAGTTCATGCCTTATGTGACTTCTTCCTCAGCTGAGAAGAATAGAAAACTTTCAGCACAATGATTGTTGATATTTCCCAAGTACCTATGAACTTTTAGTCTTTTCCTAGGACCATGTGATCATTTTAGAGACTGTTGTTATATACAAGACACAGGTGGTAAAACCCTATGTATTTGTTGCTCTGCTATGATCATTTTTTCAAATTGCCATTTCAATAGTCAGCTCCCAAAAGCCTAGGACTAGTATTGATTTTACCACAAAACTGCATAATTTTATGCAGACTATTTAATGATATTCTGCCTCAGTTTCCTTATCTGTGAAATACAAATAAAAACAATATAGCAAATGCTGTCTCTCTGGCTTCAGGTCTCACTTGCAATGCTATTTCACCTTTACTGGCTCCCTCTTCTTGGGGTAGTGTTGTTATGCATGACTGGTAAGACTGTGAGTTCTTTGTTTATGGGTGGAGCCTATCCAAGGTTTGGGATCTAGAACATGTTTGTTAAGTGTTCATTATATCACTAAATAAATATTGATTTGAATTTTATTTCAAAGGCAAATACACTTTTGGCTCCTTACTTCTCAATTATTTATTCAGTTAACTAATATTAGTACCTGCTTTGATCCAGCCATAGCTCAACTTCTTAGTTTGCATCAGGAATATCATTTCTAATCCACCAAAGCCTTATTCCTGCACGTACCTTTAATAAATAAAATCTTTGACTTCTTCAGAGTTTGTTGGGTAAAAAAGCAAAGTTTCAGTTTTATAGCATCAGGAAGAAGCCTTTTCGGCCAGGTTCGACCCAAATTTGCTTACACACGTTCCCCACTCAAGCAAACGTGTAAAGCCTGCTGTTCTCCAAGCTTTTCTATGTGATCCAACCCCATATATTATATTACACTTATAAAATACCATGAAGCCCTTATGAATTAAAAGATAATTAGCGGTTCAACAAGCACAAGACATTGGGCCCAAAGTGTCAAAAATGTCATGAAAGATCATAAATCATGGTCTGCTTGCATTGATCCCTTATAGAGTTAGTTTTTAAATCATCTCTTTAACACCTTGTAAATGTACAAACAAGTATAGACCCAAGGGAAAGTTTAATATGTTTTTCATACATATTTTAATTTCATCTCAAAGTGCTAGCTGCATAAAAATTAAGTCAAACTCACAAAAACTCATTGATTTCCTTGGGATAAAACCCATCTGTCCAAACTAATTTAGAGCCTTTTTGAAGCCATAAAGTTAGTCCTGCAACACTGAGGTCATTATGGGCATCCTGGGCTGGAGGAACTCTTGTGTAATTTTAAGAAGGCAATTTTGTTATATTTACTGTATTTAAATACAGTGCTACTTTTCAGGAACAAAAGGCTCACTGTGTAACTGTATTGAAAGTAAACCAGAAGCTGTGAAAAGAGAGATCTGTTCTTTTCCTTGTGATTAATGCACCTTTCTGCCAAAATTGAGACTTCTTAACTGAGCCCATTTAATACAAAGTAAACGAATTCTGCTCTTTGGATTTGATCCTCTGGTTAAACCCTATAGATAAGGCTAAAACAGTGAAAAGCTTTTCATTCTAAACAAAGGATGTTTTGATAGAAAGGTCAATGCTAACGTCCTTCATATTGTGATAACAGGAAAGGGAAATAACATATTAATGGCCACCCATGCCATAGTGGTCTGGTGGGGAGTATGGGGGATACAGGGCTAAAGACCATTTGGAAGCTGGAGAGGAGGTGGCAGAGACAAATGGACTTCTTCTTTTAAAATTCTGTTTCAAAGGGTATTTGCTTTTATTATATATTGAGCCAAGTAGACTGAAAAGATCACAAGGCAACTGTATGGAAACTGAATTATGCTTGCATTTCTCTGTTCTGCAATAAGTATCGCTGCCGACCCGCAGTGATTCATGGTGGAATTGTGTCGTGATCAAGACTAATTGTGTGCTCAAGCTCCCAAATGGAACAAGGAAGTTGAAAGTCCTTCCCCAATGAGACGCAGAATGAAGGAGTTCCACAGTGTGCCTGTATCACCTGCACAAGCTAAGGGGCTTTGGTACTCAGCTTACTATCACTCTTAACAAAATACCTGAAATAAATCAGCTTGTAAAAAGAAGAGGTTTACTTTGGCTCATTGTTTTGAGGGTGCAGTCCTTAATCAGCTCAATAAATTGCCTTTAGGCAATTTGCTTTTAGGGGTACTGCAAGGTATTGCTAGGATACGTGAGGCCAGGAAGTGACAAGTGTAGAGAAAGGAGTGGAAGGCTTACCCCATTGACCTGGGAACCTCCCACTAGGGCCCACATGTCACCAGAGGCACCAGGGCTACCCTGTGACCAGGCCGCTAATACATGTGGGGGAATCCAACAGTAGCGGAGATCTGCCTTGCCCAGGTGAGGCATCCCAGCTCAGGGATGAGTCTGCCCAAGGCCTTGGCTTTGCCAACAAGCCAGGTGGGCAGTGAAAAATCACCCTCGATCTTGCTTTTCCTCCTTATGTGCCACTCCATTTTTGTTTCTCCACTTCATAAGGAAAGTTTTATACTAATCCAACTCAGGGACTGGTATCTGTTTACAACTTGCTGTTTTCTTGAGATCATCTCTTTCCTTACTAAGTTTCTGATAACTACGAAGAAGAGCATTATTGAAATGGAGGGAAGTGAGTTCTTGAGGAAGTTGGATTTGCTTGATTCACTTTTTCCATTCACTTATTCAACAAATATTTACTAGGGCCCACTAGGTTCTAAGTGCTTGATCACATGTTAGATATACAGACACACTGCAGTCAGTCCTCACCCACAAGGCTGCAGAGAAATAGACATGCAAACAGAGATGGCAGGGTACTGGTGGGCTAAAAGTAAAACTTTAAGCAACTCTAGCTGGGCTGGCAGCTACTATTCATTGTCTTCTTCCTTCAGGAGACCCACAAAACACCCCAGGCTGGCAATGGACACATCGCTTTGCATTTCTCAGGCTAAGATTTGTACAGAATACTTTGAAAGATTTCTCTTTCACCTTTTTCTAAAGATGAAGAAAAGAAAAGAGAAAGTAAAATCAGTCAATTTCTAATAATTGATTTTTAATCAATACAGTGTTTTGTAGAGGGATTGTCTGGCTCTACAGTGCCCCCTTCTGGTAGACTTCTCTGGGCCAACAACCAGTAGAAAGCCTATGGAAGCAGAAGCTAGTTTACTGGCTAGTTTACACACATCGTTTAATCAACCCTGCAGGGAAAATCTGCTATCATCTCCACTACAAAAAATAAGGTTCCTGAGGTCCAGAAACCTAAGCGTGGCCACCTGTCTTATAAACACCAAAAGTCAACAAGTGAAAGCAGCCCAAATGGCCGTGATGTGTGCCTAATCACTCCATTTGTTCCCCTCTTTTGCAATTAATTAGTCAATCAACATGCAACTACTTCCTAACAGCACTGAAAATTAAGGCTTTCCCTGCATATCCCTTCAACATTGTCACAGACCATGGAATCCTCAGCAGAAAAGGAAACAGTCACATAGTACAGGGATGAAATGTAGTTCAACCATAAACTTATAAAGGAAGAGCATGAAGCTAGGCAAACCAACAGAAAAACCAATGTGGTATGGATGTCTAAATGCAAAAATTTTATTTTACCTAAAATTATCTTCTCGCAGAGCTCCTCATATCACTGCGCTTTGCAGAGCTCCATTTCTGTGAACACTCACCTCAAGCATAGATGCAATCATCCAGTTTTCCTACTGAAAAATATCAGATTATGCTGAATTAGACAATGAAATCTTTTGCTCTTCCCTTTTTCATACGAAAAGAAAATGAAACATTTACCTATTGCTATATCAGTGTGATCTGATTACACAGCGTTAACCAAAGGCATCAAAGAGAAGCAGTTGGCCTAAACACTGAGCAAGGAGTGTCTTGATTCTCTTCCCAGGGGAGAAGAGGCTGTGATGTGGGCTCCGAGGCCACCACCACAGTCTCCTGCACTGCTGCTCAGTCCCCAGGCTGCCCTGCAGCCAGCACCTTTGCTGCCCGCTTTACTCATCTCCAGGTCATCAGAAACAGTGGCTCTGGCACAGCACGAAACGTAGGCAAGGGCATCTGCTTGTGCCAGTTACTTCTCTACAAGACCAACAGGGCTCTGACACATCAGGCATTTTCTGAATGAGATTTGGTGTCTGCAGAGTGGAGAATTTAGGGCCACAAAGGGAAACTTGTTTGCCCTCAGTCATGCCATGAATATACTATGTGCTTGGCAAGATACTCTTTTCAGGTACTTTCTGTCCCCTGGCCTGTAAAATGGGTACAATAATTTTCCTTCCAGAAAGTCAGATGAGATCACATGTGGAAAATCATCTTTGAGATAGCAAGTAGTACTTGATCTATAACTAGATACGTGGATCTTAGTTCCCTCAGGGTTATAGGTTTCTTCCTGGAAGTGCTCTGCGAAATTTCTAAAGAATAAACAAGTACTTTGCCCTCAGCATAATTTAAAATCAAGTTTGAACATATGTGGAAGAAAACCCCTAATAACAGAAGTTTCATTAATAGACATTTGTTTCTCTCTAAAGCATTTTTTGCAGCTGTTGAGCCAGTGCAAGTTGTGACCGTGTTTTTAAGCTGGAGAACGAAGAACGTAAAAAAGCTTCTATGACACTTTTGTGCTATTTCACTGGCCAGGATGAGCTCATATGGCCTCAGTCAGGCTCGAGTAAAAACAGGAAAGCCACTGTTGTGGGCAAGCTAAGTCCAAGAGAAAATTTTGGGCAATTAGCTTGTTCTGCCTGAGTCTTCCAGTGCCAAAGTCAACAGAGAAATGAAATTTGTCTCAAAATATTCAGAATTTTTTATGCTACATGCCATTTTAGATTTCTCAAGAGGAAATTAATATTTTTGTTGAGTAGATAACATCAAATTTGTATGTATGAGTGTAAAAGTAAAATAGAAAAAAGGAAACTTAAGATAATCAGAGACGACACTTATATGATCCCATATATTTCTGTATGTGTATTATGCTGAAAGATTTTGTTTTAAATTCAGAACGAACAATGTGACCTGTTTGAAAAAACTCTAAATGACAGGTAATCATTAGGACCTTGGCAGATCTCAGGCTAAGTCATGTAACAAGCAAGTGATTGGGATCAGCACTGTAACTAAAGTCATGGGGTTTTACACGCAGTATTTGTTATTTCCATGTCCACAGATGTAGACTACTTTTTCTCAACTTTTAGATCATATTTGTAGGGCCAGGGAAATAGCTTACCTGGCAAGCACAGGGGCCTGAGTTCAATCCCCAGTTCTGCAAAACAAAATAAAAACAGATCATATTTGTCACACATCCTGGCTTAAGAGTTTATTCTGTGGTCAGAAAGCAGTTAGCTTAAGCATCGATGTCATTTCATTGCGCGTGCCCTCACAGCCATGCTCACCGCGCACACAGTCACCACACATTGGTGGGCTTGCCACCCATTACTCCGGGGATGCTACCGCTTTCTTTGGAAAACGAGCTTACCCAACTAGCTCCTCAATCTCTCCGATTTTAGAATTTTTCTAATATGCAGTTTAAAATATGTTTTCCCTTTTTAGTAGAATGATACATTTTCTTCAAAGTTTCATGTTTTGAAAAGGTAACTCTAAGAAGAGGAATGCGAAATATAAATACATCAGATGAAGTTTATGTACAGTGTAAGGCTTTATTTTGTTTCATGACCATTTCTGTGATAAATATAATCCCTGAAATATAACCTCGTTATGAATTGTGGTCAGAAGTGTGTTTCCAGGAGGCTCCTGCTTGGCTTTGGATGATGTCATGGTCCTAGCCAGCATTCCCATAATACCTAGCTATTATATTGCATCCAACAGTTCTCCTAATTTTCATGTATACATTTTATTTTGTAACTGCAATAAAACAGTCCAAGTATTGCATTTCTGGGTAATTAAAGCACTTTTAAAGCCCCTTGGGATCTGGGTGTACTATGTATGAATTGAGAAACAGTTCTAAGCATAAGAATTCATGCTGTCAGTAAATTTGGATGAGATCAGTGATAGGGTAAGCCAGGCTTAGTTAGGACCTGAAGTCATTAGGGTTTCTATTAGAAGCACATTAGAGCAAAGAAAGGAGTATATTGAGAATACCACAGCATTTCTCCTGGGACTGTGCAGGCCAGAGAAAGGAGTGACTATTGCCAATCTTGAAAATGGCTCAAGTGGTCTGGGGATATAGTTCAGTGGTGCGATGCCTGCCTGGCAGGTGCAAGGCTCTGAGTTCAATTTTCT
>PVKA01049091.1:0-13441 GCA_004027165.1 Ctenomys sociabilis
ACTGGCCTGGACCTCTCCAAAATAAAGCGGGAGGTCAGCAACATTCTCTGGCAGCCACTGAGTGGATCTGAGCGGCTCGGCCAGGACACCGACACCGCACTCCACCCTCACTGAGGCTGGGAGCAGACAAGGCAGAGTGATGGGAGCTTAAGGAAAGTCTGGGAGTGGGAAAGGGGCCTTCACAGAGGCCAGGCTCTGGGCTCTGAACACCTGAGATACACTGAGTGACTCCATGCCTTAATGGAAGGTAAATGCCTAAGCTGTTTCCAGGAGAGCCCTGGACATATCCCTGCGCCACGCCACACCACTCTCAGGTGTACATGGCAGAGCGCAAAGGCTGGACCTTTGGAAAAAGAAAAACAAGAAAAAGCCCTGTTGCTCTTGAAGGAGAAGAGGAGGAGCTGGGGCTGCTGGGCCTTCTCCACATGGCCTATGTTCTGTAAAGTGCATCCCAGCAGCAGGTGGTGCAGCTCTAGGTGAGAGTCTCACCTTTTGTCACCTGTCAAAGGAAAAGTCACATTCAAACACATTTAAAACAATCAAAGGCATCTGTACAAAAGATAGCTGCAGAGGCACAGAAACCCACAGCCAGGCAAGGGGTCTCGTGGCCACTCACCCGCGCTTCAATATACTCTATCCTCCGCTCCAGAGCTGTCAGCTTCTCATTCAGTGTTGCGAGCCTTGAACGGCAGGACATATCTGATAAAAGAAACTGATGTTAAGCATTAGTGTCAATGTGCAAGCACACACATCCTGCACTGAGGAAGGGACCAGGTTGACAGCGTGAGGGGCGTGCATGGCAACCAAGGGTCAAAGTGGTACACAGGGCTCAAGGATGCAGCTGCTGCTGAGCACAGTAGGCAGAAAACCTGGCACTTGACCTCCTTCTCAGGCCCAAGAATAAGGTGGGATGGAGGGCTTGGTAGGGCTCACCACAGCTAACAACCCAGACGTGCTGAAGTCTAACCTACATTTTCCACTTGGGACCAACTTGGGCACTGGGAGGTAAGCATAGAGAGCCAGAGGTCAGAGTGCAAAGGAGACTGGCGAACGAAAGGAACCATATGCAGCATGCTGGCTTTGGGGGAGGGTCCATGAACCCTGGATGGGAGTTCCTTTACAGCTGGGGACAGCCTCAGCAGACTGTTAGCTAAGAAATGGGGCTCGGTCCTGCAACCACAAGAAGATGAATTCTGCCCACAGCCCAGTGCACAGAGACAGGCTTTCTCACAGAATTCCCAGAAAGAAGCACAGTGACCAGTGCAGTGGTCTTGAGCCCAAGGCCTTGCACACACTAGGCAAGTGCTCTACTACTGAGTTGGACACACACACCCTTAAATTTTGAGACAGGGTCTCTTTAAGGCATCCACACTGGCACTGAATGTGCAATCTTCCTGCCTCCACCTCCTAAATAGCTAACATTTGCCACCACGTCCAGCCAAGTGTTGGATGTTCGCTGTTTTGTTTTGTTGAGACAAGGTCTCACTATGTAGTCCAGGCTGGCCTCAAATTTGCTGTAATCCTCCTGCCTGAGCCTCCCAAGTGTGAGATTATATGTGTGTGCCTCCACATCTGACTAAGTACTGAATTTCTGACCCAAACAACAGCAAAATGATAAATGTATTTTAAATTGCTAATGTATTATGGCAGCAGTAAAAAACACACCGAAGCTGTATAGATGGCCACTGGTTTCTTTGAGATAGGGTCTTGCTATGTAAATCAGGTTGGCTTCGAACTCACTAGGTATACCAGACTGGCCTCAAACTTGTGGTGATCCTCCTGCCTTCGCCTCCTGAGTGCTAGGATTACAGGCTTTGCCACCATACCCAGCCATAATTGGCCATTTGTTAACCAGCAAAGGGTTCCAAGATGGGACATGGCTTGGTGGTACTGCATGCCTATAATCACACTCTAGGAAGCTGAGGCAGGAATGTCACAAATTCAAGCTCAGCCTGGATAGAAAGATCTCCCGCCCCACAAAAGTACCAGGCACAGTAGCACACGCCTACAGTGCTACTGCTTGGGAGGCTAAGGGAGAGGATGCTCAAGTTCAAGGCCAGTCTGTACTACAGAGTGAGTCCCTGCCTCAGAACAAATAAAATTTGCTGAAGCTATTGCAGTGAAAATGCAGTGCCTCTCCTAACTCATCTGATATTGCAGCTCATCTGCTCATAGCCTGAAGAACAGCCAACGCTTTACCCCTTGGTCACGCACAGCTCTGGAGCACGAAGCACCGCACCACACAGTGCCAGCCTAAGAGGAGATGAAGAGCAAAGCAGAAGTGTGGCTGCAGCCTGGGCCAGAGGTCCAGGCAGAGGGCCTGCCTGATACGCACAAGGTTCTGGACGCCAGCCTTGCCAAAAAGAAGAGAAAGATTGAAGCACGGTTTCTCCTGACTATAGTCTGCTCCGGCACATCACAAAGTCAACGCATCTTAGGATGGCCTAGTATAAATCAGGAGTGTCTGTCATGTCAACCAACAGGCAGCAAAGTCAGGCATGGTGGTATAGACCTATAACCCCAACATTCGGCAGACTGAGACAGGAGGACCGTTGTGAGCCCACGGCCAGCCTGAACTGCGCAGTGAAGTCTTGTCTCAGAGGCCAGCCAAATAACTCAGTAGATTAAAGCGCCTGCAAGCAGGTACAGGGGCCAGGGATTCGATCCCCAGCCTGCTGGCCTGCCATGCTGACTCTGGCCCCACCCCTCAGGCATGCTGAGAGGGCAATTGAGACTGGGCATGGTGGCATGCAGCTGTAATCCCAGCTCTTGGGAGGCTGTAAACAGGTAGAACACTATGGAGTCTGATCTAGCAGTGAGACCCTGAACACCCTGTAGACCCTTCCCTAAAAAGAAAAAGAAATCTTATCCTAAAGATACACATACACACACATACACACAGGCAGAGGAAAAAAAAAAAAAAAGCAGCAGCAACAGGAACTGAGGGGAAGAGGAAGGTGTCAGAGGCTTTAAACTTCAAGAAGCCACCGGGTCACCAGTGCCACAGAGGGCAGCATCTCATCACTGTCTGCACAGGCCTTTTGGAACTGGAAGAAACAAAGAATCCCTGAGCTCCACAGAGCCTATATTCCTCCTTTCCATCTTCAGTCCCCTTTTATGTCTCTAAAAATACAAGCTCAAAATATCTTCTGCGTGCACGTCTCTTAACTAAAACTACTCAGCCACTTTTTCCAACTATTCCTGACACACAAGAAAAAGGCAGTCAGCATAGTAGCTCTCCCAACACTGTTCAGTCATCCCTCTGCAACCTTCACCTCCCTCCCTACAACCTCCAGTCTCCAAGACAGTCTCCCACACCAAGACAACACTCCCAACCCCCCTCTCAGGCATCACCAACTGGTTCACTCTACACCCCTTTCCACCTATCCTGCTGGACCTCCCAGTTGTCTACCAGCCACATGGTCTCCCATCTCAATGGTCCAGTGAGGCTCAAACCTGTCTCTCGTTCCCCTGCCCAGTTGGAAAAGATCTCCCTATTTCCTATTACCTAGCTTTTACTTCGCTCTTCATTCATATTCTGGGCTTCTCATACAAAAGAAACCTCACTGCAGTACTTAAGGTTGTATACCTGGTTTATTTCACTTAACAGTGCATCCTTCTACATGCAAGTCCCTCAAGTTTAACCTTTTGGAGAAAATATAGAAAGGGAGCCTCTGCAAAATGGAAAGGGCAAAGAGTAGGAGGAATGGGGGAGATGAAGAGGACAAAAAGGAACGAACATGTGTTCTGCACACAGACCTGCTCCCCCCATGATGCACTTGTTATGTTCCTCAAAGAGCTACTAATAAAAAAGACTCAGTTCAAAGATGTCTTGCCAGATGAACATACTTCTTCCTCTTCTGAATTTATTTAAAGATGAGCTTGCCTGGCAAGTGTGACGGCCTGAGTTCAATCCCCAGTTCCACAAAAAAAAAAAAAAAAAAAAAGATGAACTTTAAAAAAAAAAAAAAGAATTTAGTACAAGATCTCACTACACAGATTAGACTCATAATCCTCTGGTTTTCAGCCTCCCAAGCACTGGGATTACAGGTGCCACCAGGCCCAATCTCAGTCACCAGCTCAGTGAGCCCCAGGGACAGGGCTGGCACAGCACACCGGGGATCAAGGCCAGTCACTGAGCCTGAGCATGAACTTTTCATGTATTCACATGTAAATAATCCATGTATTTGATCTGTCACTTCTCTTTAGATGAAGTATTAACACATAGGTGCTAGAGATCTATCTCAGTGGCAGTGTGCTTGTCTAGCACATGTGAGATCAGGGGTCCCATCCAAACAGCACAGAAAATACATAAATAGATGATAGATTTAACAAATAAGGACACTCGCTGATATTACTGTTAATAAAAACAAATGCCCATTACTATAAAAATGGTGTGCCGGCCAGATAGCTCAGCAGACTAAAGACCCTGCTTTAGGCAGGTGCAGGTTTGATCCCCAGGGTGACTGAGACTACAAATAAGCCTAGGCGTGGTGGCAGGGGCCTGTAATCCCAGCGTTTGGGAGGCTGAAAATAGGAGGATCACTAGGTGTCCAATCTATGTAGTGAATACATGAAAAAAATTAATACAACAGTTTTTCCTATTTAATCTTAACTGTTTAATGTGGCAGGCTTAATGGAACCAAAAGTACACAAGTTGCCAGGCGTGGTGGCGCAGGCCTGTAATCCCAGCCCTCGGGAGGCTGAGGCAAGAGGATTGTTGTGAGTTCAAGACCAGCCTGAGCTACAAAGTGAGCTTAAGGCCAGCCTGAACTGCAGTGAGACCCTGTCTCAAAAAAAGACAAACAAAAAAAAGTACACAAGTTAAAAAAGATCACTAAGTGTCATCCCTACACTTCTGCTAAGTTTATCTAGTACTGATTTTTCTAAAGGAACAGCTAGGTCTGTTCCTCGCAGATAAATTTAAGACTGCTGCGAGAATACTGCGCCTAGGGAAGATTTTGCTAAAGCTGTCTCCGCTGAAAGCACCTGCTGTATTAGCTCTGAAGACCGAAGGAGCAGCAGCAGACGCCCACCACAAATCGGAGGCGAGCAATACAGTGTTCCTCTAGCGCCCGAGACCCGGACCGCGACCCTTTACCCTCGGCTTCTGCCGCACACCCAGGAAAAGAGGAAGGCACTGGGGCAGCCGAAGCGGCGCGAGAAGACTGTCAGGCAAGTGACAAGGCCGCGAAAGGCCCCCTGCGATGAGGTGGTGACTGGAACTCAGCGGCGCAGAGGGAGACCTTGGACTGGAAGGGAAGCGGCGCTCACGGGACGGACGCTCAGGCTGGCCGCCTGAGCAGCGTGGGAAATGCCCGCTCGCGGGCCCGGGACGAGGACGGCGACGGAGCCACACAGCTCGCCGGCCTCGCGGGCAGACGCCGGGCAGCGCGAAGGTGGGGCTGAGAGGAAGCAAGTCCCCCGGCTTCCCCGCAGGCCGCCCCCGGCGCCTCTCCCTCCCGCCTCCCTGCTCGCCCGCTGACCGAACGAGTTGAGAAAGTCCGCGATTTTCTTGATGCTGCTGGTGATGAGCTCAATGTATTCCCGGTTCGCCCAGTCCTGGTGAATCTCCCGCTGCACAGGATCCTCTTGCCCAGCCATGGCGGTCGCCTGAAAAGGAGTAACTGCGCAGGCGCGCCCGTGACCGTACGAGCCACGAGTACGCCTGCGCACCAGCTCACACACACACCCCTCCGCGGCGCCCGCGCAGTGCCCTGGTCCTTGCCAGTGTTTCGCTCCGCTCCCACGCCGCGGACGACAGATGTCTGTGCCCCCGCAGCGAGCCGCTCACCCACGGCCGTCACGGACCGCTGCAGTCGGTAGGGGGCGCCTGGGCTCTTGCCTTCAGCTACTCCAAACCCAGCTTGCGCGGTCTATGTCAGCAATAAAATACGGGACGGTTAAATCCCAGTCAATACAAGTCATTTAATAATGTCCTTTCCCGCGCTGTATGAGTTCCCATTTCATAGTTACCACGTAAAGAAAACATTTTTGGGGGGAGGTACTAGATATTGAACTCAGGACCTCTCATTTGCCAGGCAGGTGTTTAAGCCACTGGAACTATCTTCCCAGCATTTTCTTTCTTTTTCTTTAAAGATGGTTGTGCTAAATCGCTCAGGCTGGGCTCTAATTTACCAGCTTCCTTTTTCTTTTTTCTTTTCTTTTTTTTTTTTTTTTTTTTTTTTTGCGGAACCAGGGATTTAACTCAGGCCCTTGCGCTTGCCAGGGAAGCTATCTCCCTGGCCCCAATTTACCATCTTCCTGCCTCACCCTCCCACAGTGCTGGGGTTACAGGTGTTGCCACCACGCCCGGCTACAATTTAACATTTTAAAGATAATACCCAGTTTGGAGAAGCTAAGGGGAAACTGGTAGGGTCGTAAAGAGTTGCTCACACCATAAGCTAGTAGAATCCTTTCAGAAGAAAATATGTAGGGCCAGGGAGATAGCTCACTAGAATAAGGGCTTGCCTGGCAAGCACAAGGGCCTGAGTTCAATCCCTGGTTCCGCCAAAAGAAAATATGTAAACTTATACCGAGAACTACAAAAAAATTTAAACCTTCAGGCCTAATCAATCATTTCATTAAAATCATTGGGGGGAGAACATACTCAACTTTAACCACAGTGCTCTTTGTTCTATTACAAGACTTGAGGGATGGATAAAGGATGATATAGCCACCTGAGGGAATAGTATAAGTACTATACATTTAATTATGAACATTTGGATACATGAAAATGTCAGGTAGAAAAACAGTAGTAGGCCTTGAGGCATGGAGGGAACCTAGAGAAAACTAACAAAACAAACCTAGGGAGATTCTCCATGCAGGATGGAGCTACAGGAGACAGACCTGGCTTACAAAACACGCCTAGTGACAATGCACTCCTCAGTACCCACCGGGCAGCTCTGGCCACACACCTGGGAAAGTCTCGCCTGACCTCGCACAAATAACTTCTGTCAGGGCTTTTCTTATCTCATTGACATTTGCAAGCATTCCAGAATGTTATAGGTTCTCAACATAGAATCCAGACCTGAGTCCAAATTAAAATTTAATTATGAGCCTTTTATTACCAGGCCCAGGACCACTTGACCACACTCACACAGAAGTGGACAAACTGCCAGGAGCCTTAGAAGTACAGAGGTTTTAAAGGTAGAAACTGCATCCTATTTGGCAAACAAATTTGTCATTTAACATAAAATAGTACCTTTAGGGAGAGTGTGACCATTACTCAGCATATGTTTTTTTTTCTAGGAGCATTGTTTCCTGGGAACTCCCAGTCAATTGATGATTTATCAATGGTACACCAAGCCTCCTGGCAGTCTTACAAGGAAGCAAGGTCATAGAAAGTTGAGCATAGTAATTTTTTGCATTTAGTTTTACATTAACTCATCACATTACTTTTACATTAACCCTTTACACAGAGAGGTCTGAGTGGGCCAGAATATACTAATAAAAGGCAGAATATCCTAACAAAAATTATGTAAAGCTAAAACTTGTATTTGTCAAAACTGTAAGGTAAGGAGGCACATTTTTGCCTTGCCCTGTTTTCCTGTATTGCTAAGACAGGGCCTCGCTATATCAATGGGGCTCGACTTGAACTCACAGTGATCCTCCTGCTTTACCTCCAAGCGCCGGGGGTGCCACCATACCCCCCCACCCCCAGCTTGCACTGAGGTAAAGGCCATCCTAGCTTACAAAGTAGTGAACTGAATGAAGGCCAGCCTGGACTGCAGAGGGAGACCCTGTCTCAAAAAACAAGACAAACAAAAGCCCCCAGATCCCTTGCACCTCTTCAAGCTTCATCATCTTTTGCTTGCTCCTTTCTTGGACTCCTCTCCAAACACACACTGTTCCACTCCTGTGGGACACCTGCACACGTGCTGGCCCTGAACAAGTCCTCAAGCCTCTGTCCAGGGTCTCAGTCTGATCTCATTCTCAGAGCCTCAGACTCTGCATCATTTTCACCCAAAGAGCTGGACAGAAGGTGCTGTCACCAAGGCTGTGTTCAAAGTTTGCAAAATGCAAGGGCAATTCTGGGTGAAAGGAAAGAGCAGATGGCCCTCACCATCTTCCTCGAATCTACATTGCTCTCTCCCAAGGCGCTACCCAAGCCAGGCCCTGTGGACAGAGGAGGTGTCCACAGGGTGGATTTGTCCCCATCTTAGCTTTCCACAACAACTGTCATGAACTTACAAAGTTGTCACATCACATTTTCACGGAGGCAGAGGGGCGAGAGACAGACAGCTCAGTAGAACATGCACTTTCCTGACAAGTGCAAGGGCCTGACTTCAATCCCGGCTACACTAAAAGAAAAAAATAAATAACCTAATGGAGACAAAAGCATTCTATGGCACTGTAATATGGGACAGAATTGTTCTCTATGAGATTTAACAGAAGGCAGAAAGGTTTTTCAGCAAGGAAGTGAGAGATACATATCTTTCCTGTTGTCTTGATAGGTGAATGGGAGCTGTAAAGTTGCTCAGGCAGAGAGTGAAGGGTGTGTGTATCTTGTCTCAACAGCAAGCAATAGTAACTTCTACTTCCTATCCTGTAGCCGTTTTCTTTGGCAGAAGTGGGGGATGGGGAGTAGGGAGTGGGGGTGTCTTTTTGGGACAAGGTCTAGCTACGCAGTTCAGGCTGGCTGTGAGCTCACTTGGTATATAGCCCAGGCTGGTCTTGAACTGACGGCGAGCTTTTCCTGAGTAAAGGCTAATTTTACTCTAGCTCCAGTCCCAGAACTCACTGGCGGGACTGCCCTGTGTGAGCCATCCCAGCACAGAGGTGTGGATGGTGGGGAGAGAGCTGAGCGGCGGGGCAGCTCCTTCCTGGGCATTTCCATGCCGGCTGGGGAAGCCACAGCTTCCCGGCCCTGGCGGGCCTTCCCCTGCCAACCCCCTGGCCAGGTCATAAAGGCCGTTGCCAGGCACCGGGTTAGAAAAGATGTAACTACTCTGGGCACGGGGAGTTCACCAGGAGAGCCCTGCCCGGATGCTGGGCCCGGCCTGGGCTCCCGCCGCCGCCTCTGCTAGGCCCAAGCGAGGGACCCCGAGTAGGCCCTGTCCGCGCAGCGGCCCCTCGGCTCTGCAGAAGGTTCGCAAAGACCTCAGCTGTACTCCGGCACTGCCGCCCTCCTTTCCAGGTGGGGAAACTGAGAGACAGGTTCCCTGGAAGGTCTGATGGGGAAGCCTTCCTGGTTAGTAGGAGTCTGGAAGACGTTAGAACTCCGTGAACAGTGCCTAAATTCAACCTCCTGGGAAGGAGGGCGGCACCACTAACCCTTGTGTGCAGGAGTGGGAAGATCAAGGCCAGAACCTGCACATTCCACCTTGGTTCTGGAGGAACTTAAGCAGGCTGAGAATTGCGCTCGGGGTGATCAGTTAGTTGTATCTCCAGTTAACCCTTTTCTGAGACGGAGTATCACAAAACTGCTCGTGCTGGGCTCAAATTTTCAACCCTCCTGAGAGGCTTCAGCTTCCCACCTGAGAGGCTGAGATTACAGGTACACACCATCACCCAGCTTCCTGAGAGATTACAAGTACACACCATCACCCAGCTTCCCACCTGAGAGATTACAGGTACACACCATCACCCAGCTCAGATGAGGCAATTAGTGAGTCTGTCTCAAAATTTAAAAGGGGAGCCGGGGAAATAGCTCAGTAGAATAAGCACTTGCCTGGCAAGTACAAGGGCCTGAGTTCAATATGTGGTTCTGCCAAAAAATAAATAAATAAATAAAATTTAAAAAAGTTAAAAGGGGCTGGGGCTGTACCTCAGTTATAGAGCTTGCTGATAGGTTTTAGAGGCAACAGCAATGGCAGCGGTGGCGCAGCAGAGCAGCAGAAATAGGGGGAGGGAAAGCCTTTACTAACTCTAACCACAGGGAGAGGACCAAGGGCAGGGAGATGGGCAGATCCTCTGACCTGAGATGAGACTTTATGGACTTTTTTGCCAGAGGTGGAGTTTGAGGGCCAGGTTTGGTGACATACAAGGAGCTGATTGGAGGCTCCCTTGTGTGGGCAGGAAAGGACAAAGGAAGTTGTACCCAGGGCTGGAGTGGGGAAGGAGGAGGAAGGGGCCATTGGGAAGCTAAGCTGCTGTTTCAAGGGCTTTAGCTATAGTAGACAACCACCATAATAATTCAGCAATTCATACTAGGGCCATAACCTATCACTTGCCTACCATGCAGGAGGCCCCAATATGATATACTTGAAGGATCAAACAAAAGCTAACAAACTATGATGGCAGATACTGGGTGAGATCAAATCTACACTGTTATGCAGTATTTGGTAGCAGTGAGAAGGGCAGAGAAGCGCACCTAGACTACACTGTGAGTTCAAGGCCAGCCTACATTACATAGTAAGACCCCAAGAAAACAACAAACAAAAAGTCACACAAACACACACACACACAAAGTTGTGAGGGTGACCTGGCTGCTACATCTGTCACCTCACTGATGGCCAGGGTCCATCGGGTGATCTGGCTGGCTGGGTGTGGATGTTCCCTCCCCCCCTTACCACTTCATGTGTGTCCTCCCTAAGGTGCAAACTTCGTGGAATATGACGAACATCCTGGTAGTGGAGGCCCACCTCCTCGGGGCCAGAGGTATACAAGTAGCTGTGTACCTCTGCTAGAACCACCAAACAGCTCTCAAAAAAAAAGTAGGCAAAATGTAAATTTTTGTCATTAGCAATTACCAACATAGCACAGTTCCAAAACTGTTGGCTTCTCCTAAAATGAGGAAAACCTTTGTATACTGGCAATTTTAAAATAGAATGATGGAAGGGCCAGGGAGATGGCTCAGTGGAATAATCCCTTCCTTGGCAAGCTCAAGGGGCTGAATTCAATCCGCAGTTCCACCAAAAAAAAAAAAAATAGAACGATTGGTTGGGGATATAACTCAGCAGCATAAGTGTCTGTGTGGAAAGAGCAAGGCCCCCAGTTCAATTCCTAGTACCAAAAATAAGTAAATAAATAAATAAAATAGATGGATAAATGCTTTGAGTTAGCAATACCCTCTCAGCTCTTCAAAGAAAAAAAAGATAAAACGTCTTAACCCATGAGCCTCCCACAGATGAACAAAGCCCTCCCATGGGGGCAACTCCTCTGAGGGGCATTCAAGAGGTTGAGGGCTCAGCCTATGCTGCTCTCTTGTAAAATAAAGCAAAACACGAAAGCAAACACGGGGCCTTTAGGGGAAAGGAGATTGCCTCCATAATGAACGGGAAAAAGTTTCTTTTAAACTGTGCTTAAAAGAAACAGTACCCGATTCTGCAAAAAAAAAAAAGAAAGAAAGAAAAGAAAAGAAACAGTAGTTCTCCAGCTGTCGGATGCAGCAAATCTCCTGGAAGGTTGCTGATGCAGATTCTTGGCCCCCTGAACTTCTCCTTAGATAAGAGGTGAGACCCAAGAAACTAACACCGATCCTGCTGCTAGTCTAGGGATCATACCTGGAGAACTAGTGACATCCATGAATGGAAGGAGTGACTTTCTCAGCTTCTAATCTCTAGTGTTTCATTAAGAAGTCATGGGCCAGGGAGATAGCTCAGCAGCATAAGTGCCTGCCTTACAAGTGCAAGGTCCGGAGTTCAATCCCTGGTACTGCAAAGTCATTACAACCTCTCCCGCATCACGGACATAGATTGTCATTAGTCACATAATGCACAATGGTGGTGGGGACATTCCATGACTCATGCTATGAAAAGGTCTAACAAAGTTTCTGTGCACACTGCAATTGTCATTCAGTATTTATCATCTCCTATTGTCCTTTATAGAATTACTACTACCCTACCGAATCTACTCATGGGACAGCAGTGTGCGTTAGTACTAGGGAGAGTTGTGAATGGCAGCCATGTACGTGCTCCCCAAAAGCATGCTGGGGTAAGTGACGCCATGTCTGATTCCTCTTTCTAGGATTTTCAATGGCAGGATACCAGCTTTGGTCACCGTGGACCCCTCTGGATGAGAGCTTCCAGTGGCTGCGGCACACGACGCCCACCCCATCCTCCAAGCACCCCTTTAGAGCCTCCCCCTGCTTCCCACACACCCCTTCTGATCTGGAAGTTCAGCTGTGTTTTCAAGAGGTCACCCTTGTCCTCGACAGCCCGTTCCAGGAAACTGGAGTAAGTCCCAAGCTACCCTATCATACATCGGAGCTTGGAAACATGACCCACAAGAAAGGACTCGTCAGGAAGCCGCAGCCCATCCGCCTCAGTGGAGTGGATTCAGTCTTCGGCAGGGTTATCACGGCTCAGCCACCCAAGTGGACTGGGACCTTCAGAGTTTCTGAGAAGTCAGCCTTTCGCAAAATCATCAGCAAAGACCATCAGTGGCCCACTGGACTCAAGGAGCCTCAGATCCAGATGACAGTGACGATGTGCAAGCAGATGCTGCGCTCCATCCTCTTGCTGTATGCAACCTACAAGAAATGCACCTTTGCTCTGCAGCACTCCAGGTAGAGGGTTGGGACACGCCCTGCCCAGCCCCTGCTCTCTGGGATGCAAATGAGCTCATGAAAGCCTATCCACACAAGCCAAGGAGAGGCTGCCCTTGCTTCCACTTTCTCTCAAGCAACAAGAGAAGCCCCTTCCCTCTTCTCTCCAACGCCACCCATAGAGTAAAGGGAACATTTCCACTGTAGAGTTGAACAACCTCTGAGAGTCTAACTAGTGCTCACTTGTACACGGGATGAGAACCATTAAACCACACAAATCAATGAGTTCTGTGTGAATTTATTTAAACAAAGACACTGAATTTCAGAGAAAAGGAGGTGTCAAGAAAAAAGATGCATTTCTTTGGTCTTTTTTTTTTTCCTGGATGTGAAATAGGATCTCTGTGGTTTAGTCTGGCTTTGTGTTCATGGCAGTTCTCTTCCCTCAGCCTCCTGAATGATGGTGTGTGCCACCCTACCTGGCATTAGATTAAAATATTAAAGCAATTGTAACAGCCTGCCAAGAAAGAACTTGGTAGAAACACTAAAACTGGTGTGGCAGAGGGCAGAACAGGACCCCACTTTAGCTGAAGCATACTCATAATGCTCTAATAAACTATAATTATGTAGCAGTTTTGTGAGATTACACGCATAAGTCAGAATAGTATAAAAATAAAACATATCATAGGTTGGAAGAAATCTTCATTTTTTACACTAATGACCAAAAAAATTAAAAAGGCAGGCAAAACATTTCTTTGGACACTGGGAAAAGTTCAAGTATTTCTCCAAAAAGATCATAAAGTTAAAAAAAAAAAAAAAGATCATAAAGATGTTCTTATCCTAAGTGAAAATGATTCTGTCACAGCTTGTCAAGAGGTCCCCAAAGCCTCATGCATTCATAGTGGGCAGTTTCCAAGATGCCAGGGTTTGAATGTAGATACAGGGAGTGGATAATAAAAGCCCCAACTGCCTGTGGAGAGGGAAGGTAGGCTGCCGCTGCAGTCTTCCGCCATG
>PVKA01049092.1:0-13443 GCA_004027165.1 Ctenomys sociabilis
CATCCAAATAGCTCAGCAGATTAGAGTACCCGCAAGCAGGCTGGGAGTTTGGTCCAAAATTCTTGGGCCTGGCATGCTGGCCCCACCCCCTGCGCACACTAAGATGGCAATTAAGACTGGGGGTACTTGTGCATGCCTATAATCCTAGCTCTTGGGAGGCTGTAAACAGACGAATTACTATGAGTCTGATCTAGTAGTGAGACACTGAACATCCTGTAAACCTTTCCCTAAAATACAAAATAAATAAATAGACTAAAATAATGAAAATACTAGCATGGTTTTAATATGCTTGTAATAAAATTTTAATGTCTTAACAATTATTAATATAGCTTGCATTAATAATTAAATCCAGTAGAAATTTTGGATGCAAGAACACAGATATACCATTTTGGCTTACTTGGGAACATACATAAGGAAAAGAAAACATGGAAGAAAAATAAAACAATCATGTGAGAAAACACAGTAGCAACAATAATTGTATTTTGAAGCTGGAATTCTCTTAAGGACTATATATATATAATCTTAATTTACATATTGTCACATACTTTTGAACTACTCTCCAGGAATTAATATACAGGTACATTTAATATCAACATTTACTATAAGATATTTGAGTGTAAACCATATGGAAATGATAAAATACTGTTGAGAACTAATTAATGTATGTATAAAATAGAGATATCAATTATAGCTCATGAAACTGTACAAAGGTTTTGTCATTCACACAATTAAATAAATGGCAAATGCTAGAAATAATAATTGTGATTTTTATTTTGAAGTATATAAAATATTGTGAAGACACCAACATCAGGTACAATCATAAAGTAGTTAATTTATAACACCTAGTTATAAATATATGTGAGATGTTCCTGGTAACATAAAATCTTACCTTAAATTACTATTGTCAATACTATGTGGCATTAATCAAAAAACTTGTATTACTCTGAAATAAAAATGAAATTAAGAAGAACAGCCTAAAAGTCTTAACTTTAATAAGACTTAATTCTGACATACATTTGAGAATTGTTGATAACATTTAAAATAATGGGATCAACATAACATATTTTAAAATGCTCCACTGCTCTATTTATATCATCTTCTAAACAAAATTTAGAGATAAAATGGATTTTGATTATGAATAATTAGAGGTGGGTTTTGCTTGTGTGTATGAAGGACTAACAGGTGGAAGATTTCAAGGACAATGAATATTTATATCTTAACAACAGAGTGACAAACATGTTCAGATAAACACAAACATGCAAATTACTCAATGTAAACTTGGGAATACAGAGATGTTCTATTCATTGTACAAATGGAAAAATTATGAGTGTGATATTGCATCACAGTAATAGAAAAGTTGTCACTAGAAAAGTGCATTAAGGGCATTTTACAATTTTATGAGAATATGTTATAACTAAAAGAATGCTTTTGAAAAGCTAAAGAAAATATGTGTACTAATTTTGTCTCTTTGGCTTTTATACTACTCTTGTCTCTTGGATGTAGTCGCTGAAAAAAGTTGATAACTTCCCATGTGTAGAACAAGGAAACACTGGATAAGGAAACATCTATCAAGTAATCATGTTGCACCTGGTTCTGCCTTTACAATAGCTATGGAATTGCTAAGGACATTGTACTTCCTAAAATGGTATCAATGATTAGTTTTTGAAATTTTTGCTTTTCTTCGTGAAGTTAGATATAAAAATTTCTAACTTCTTAGGCATTTTTATTATATCATTAGCAGTAGCAGTATTTGACAGTGTATGAATTTCATTTATGTAAGTAGAAAGCAGAAAATTGCATTCAAGTATAGGAAATGAAATCACATGAAAAATCTTGGAGAAAATTGCTTACTGTAAAATGTCCTAGATTATTTTAAAAACAACATTTTTATCAATGTGGAAAAAAATCTGTTGGATATTTTTGAAATACAGTACTGTTTTGAAGTAATAGTACTTACTCACATATTTAGTTATGTGGATAGTACCTTAGAGTATTCCTCAGTTGATTCCTAAATATAGCCAATGGAAATTTGAAAAACTATATATAGACTATTACATTATCATTCATATACTGGGGTCCTGAGAAATGCCAGTATGGCTCAGTATATCCTCATATAAACCATCTTCTAATATGGAATGAATTTCCCTTTACTTTAATCTATTACTTTCATTAATTTAATAATTTTATTGTTGACAATGAGCACACTCTCCTTTGTGCTCCTGGATAATTGGAATTTTATTTCAAACATATTGAAAGGATACTTTCTCTTGAGTACATGCTCATAAGGGAAAATTATGTTCTAATTCTCAAGGAGAACATTGAAGAGTACAATATGTTGTATATTCTGAAAATGTATTGTAATCGTGGTAAATCTTTTGTATCTACTCTAATATTGTGAAGGACCAATGGCAGCGATCATTTTTCCATCTCAGATTGAACAAATCTGCTCTCCTGTAGAGTAGTGCAAAGGCTCAGTCAATTAATGGGTAGATGCAGAAAGCTACAATAAATCTATTTTCTTCCCTAAACAATTTAAACTGTGTAGCTCGGTTTGTATTGATCAGTGTCACATTACATCAATCATTTTTTGCAGGTATCACATTTTAAAATATGATACCCTATGGGTGTCACATTTTAAAGTAATATGTTAAATATGAAATAATTTTTCAATTCAAAAATGCTCTGAAGTGGAGCTATTTTTCCCAGTATAATACATTTTCTTATTTCATTATGTAGTGACTGTGCAGATACCCATTTTACCATGTTCCTTGGTTTGTAAGAAAAAGTAGAGAGAGACAATAATGTTCCTTATTCAGAAGACAAAGTAATCTTGAGTAAATGGATCCTGATTTGACAAAATGGACTCAAATTTGATGTGATCTTAAACATCTCCATATATTCTTATGTGAGATCATTCTCACAAAAATTTGGAAAAAAAATATCTAAATTTTTCTATGGAAAATTTATTCAGTGGGTGAAAAAAAGGCATATTCCCAAAACTTATCATTTAACAATTTTCAAATAATTTTTGCGATAAATGTATGTTCACTAGATAGATGTCCCCTTCATGTTCTTCTGAACTTCTTAAAAATCAAAAAGCTTGCAGAACAAAAGTTCAAATGCGATACATTTTTGTCCTTGTGTAAAGGTAACATGTATTTCAAGGGAACTTAGTTCTTAGAAATATTTTATGATTTTTAATTTCCATTCTATCTAGATTTGTTTTCCTTATATAAGTATGTTTCATTTTTACTTTTGTTGTATTTAAGCAAATATTTTATTTATCATGCTAATATAAAGAACATTTTTAGAATTCAATTTCCAGTTGTTCATTGCTTATATATAGGGCATCAGTTGATTTTTTTGTATCTTAATCTTAAATATAGACAGTTGAAATGAATATGCTTACTTTGACTATCCTTGTTTGTGAAAGAAAAATTCATTATTTTATTGTGGTTATGTGTTGATCTATCTTTTATAATCCATTCATTAATTTGTTCAATTTTTTCATTAGTATTTTACTGTTTAAGTTTTGTAACTTCTATAAGCTGAATGTTCATTGTTATTATTTTGTATCATTTACCACTTTTTTTAGATATACCCAATAAATAAATTGCTAAATTTTTTTGTCATGCTTATACTGACTGAATTGATATATCAAATTAAGAAGAAATTACATCATACTAAAATTTAGCATTTCTCAATATTAAAGTAAATAATTCTATTTAATATCTGCCCATTTATTTAGATATTTCCCCAGAGTTTTGTAGCTCTTTTATAGGTCTTGTGGTATTACATTAGTTGAAGCTTTCAATAGCATGTTGAATATGAAAAGTTATGATTTACTATCACTTTTAGTTTTTTTTTTCTCACTATCATTTGTAAAGAAATTATATTTAAGATTGACTCAGTTTTTGTTGTTTACCTTTAAGTGTGAGGTTTTGTGATAAGCATTTGTATATTTATTCGGTTAGTAAATTTTTTTTTTGGTTGTATCAGGAATTGAACTCAGGACCTTCTCCTTTTCATGTAAGCAATACAGAGGTATCGTCTACAGAGCTATCTTCTATAGAGCTATCTTCCTGGCCCCTAGTTTTGTGAAAGTTTTGATGACACATTGATGCTGAATTTTGCCAAATCCCTTTACTGTTTCTAATGATTTTGGACACATGATTTTGTTCTTCTTCATCATAAACCTAGGGTTGGTTTTTTTTAGTTAGCTTGCAAATGTAGAAGTATTTGTATACCTAGACTAAATCCCAGTGAATCATAATATTGATTGTTGTTACAAGTTCTTAGAAGAAATTCACTAACATTTTACTGGAAAATTTAGTAAGTATTTTAAAATTTTTTTTATTTTATTGAAGTACAAATATCAATGAGACAGTTTTAAGATACCTTGACAAGATGGATTTTTTAAGAGAGATGGGTCTGTACTTTTCTTTTTGTGGGCATCTATATTATATATTGATCATTGTTGCATGGAATGGGTTAGAAAGTTTTGCTCTTGCTTCTATTTTGTGGAACTGGTATCATATATATTGAAGTATTGGTAGAATTCCCTAGTGACCACATTGCGGTTAGTTATTTTGTTGAAGAATGTTATCAATTGTTAATTCAGTTTCATCAAAAGACATTAAATAGTAATCCATACTGCCTTTTATTCTTCTTTTAGGTATTTAGCTCAGGGTCTACAAATGTCTCACTGCACAGATCAGACTCGTAGTGATCCTCCTGTTTTCAGCTGGGATTACAAGCATGTGGCACCAGGCCCAGTCTCAATCCCCATCTCAGCGTGCCCTGAGGGTAGGACTTTCCCTGCATGCCAAGCATGGAACCATGGTCCCTTCATCTGCCTAAGCAGGTGCTTTAATTTGCTGAGCTGTCTGGATGGCCCTGCCATTTTTCTTTGCATATATTTCCTAGGTATGTTTCAGAGATTGATCTATTTTGTTTAATTTATCAAATCTCTAATAGAGTTTTCTATAGCCTTTGTTTGTTATCCTATTAATACTTCCTAATTATCTGTAGTGATTCACTTTGTAAAAATTTCTGATATTAGAATGTAGTTTGTTTTTCTATTTTAAAAGAATAGAGAATCTTTTTTTAAAAAAAATAGGAATTTCACAAAATTTCCTTAAGATAATAGGAATTCAACAATAGTTGCAGTATTGTGTGATGTTGTCATTCAAATTACTTCATTAGTTTACCATGCATAGCCCTAGATAATTGGTTAAATACAATAGAAGCAACAAAAAGTTATAAGAAATTGAACAGAAGGGAAAACACAGTAACTTCTTTCATAAAACCAGCAGAAATCAAGAGTACAATTTTCCAAAATATGTTGCTTATGTACTGAAGTATCGTATTATCCTTCTCTTGTCCTTTTCTTCCTCTCAGTGCTTTTTTCCAATTGAACAAAATCTTTTTCTCTCACTGTTGTGCCTTTCCAATTTTTTTCTATTCTTTCAGGGTCTCAAACTAGGAGACAATATGATGCTTGCTCATGTGGGTCTGACATTTCGCTTAACAATATAGTCTCTAGTTGCATCTATGCACATATAAAGGCCTTGATTTTATCTTTTATCTATAGTTTGGTAATATTCCTTTGTGTAAAAGTACTGCATCTTTTTATCCATGCCTCAGTTGATGAGCATTTGTATTGTTTTCAAGATTTAGCTATGAGAAATTGTGTTGCTACAAGCATAGGTGCACATGTATTACTGTGGTATAACAATTTTAGTTCTTTTGGAAATATTCCTAGCAGACTAATATCTATTAACTTAAGAGTATGTTTTCTAGTTGCAGCAATTTATCCACCAAAGTCTTGAATTTATCCTGTTTCATAGCTGAATATTACTCTATCATATAAAAAGTACCATACATCCTTTATCATTCTGCAGTTGATGGGCATCTAGGTTGTTTCCAGGATTTAGCTATAGTAATTTGTGGTGTTATAAACAGGACCTTCATTTAGGTCCTCCAATTAGGACCTCCAATCCTAGATTTTTCAGGAATCTCCCTAATGATTTCCCTAATACTTGTACCAATCTATACTCCCACCCACAGTGGTGAGGGTTTCTTTTTCCTCTGACAGCCTCTCCAACATTTGTTATTGGTTAACTTTATTATGATAACCATTCTTTCTGGCCTAACATGATAGCTCAGCATTATTTAGTTGGCATCTCTTGAATGATCAATGATGTGGAAAGGTTTTCTCATATACTTTTAAAGAGAGTACAAATCAGAATTAAAACAGAAAGAATGATGAGTGAGACAGATTTTCACTTACCAAAGTAGTATCAATTTCACAGCATTTGTTGTAATACATAGTGTTGTCTTCCAACCATTCATTTTACCATATATATGCATGTAAAATGGGAAGAAGAAAGAAAATGTACTAGAAATTAAAAACAGAAAAAGTACAAAAAATTAAAAACAGAGAAAAAACACATTAAAGCATTATATATTTCTTTCTGTAGACCAGCAGAAATGCACAGTACAGTTGTCAAAAGCATCCTGCTTACATAGATAAATCTTTCTCCCACTCCCTCTCTCATCCTTCTCCTCAACTCGGTAACTCTTTTCTTTTGAAAAAGCTCATTCTCTTTTACCAGTGTCTATTACAACTTCAGAATTCTATTTTTCTCTTTCAGGTTCTCATACTGAGGGCATAATATGATGTTAACACATGTAGGTCTTATTTATTTCACATAAGAATATGTGATTTAGCTGCACCCATTTAATGACACAGACGCAAATTTATCCTGTTTTATAGCTAAATAATATTCCATTATGCAAAAAGCACCACCTATTCCTTACCCATTCTTTAGTTGATGGACATCTGGGTTGTCTTGAGGATTTTGCTATAACAAATCGTGCTGCTATAGACATGGGTGCACACACATCACTCTGGTATGAGTATTTTTCAGTTCTTGTGGAAATGTACCCAGGAGGGCAATTGCTGACTTGAACAGAATCTCCAATTCTAGCTTTTGAAGAAGAATTTCAATACACCTTACTTAACTGTGTGTCAGATTCTTTTCCCATGCTTGGGGAATTGTCTGCTAGTAATTCTACAAACACATTTTTAAGTCATTTGTGTTAACTCCAGCTGTTTTGTTGATGCTTATGAGTCATATATTATTTTTCTTCAGAATATCATGCTCGCTATCTTCAGTGATATCTTCAAGATCTGAAATTCTGTCTTCCATTTCATTCAAGCATTTTTACTTGTTTTGAATAGAATTCTTAATGTCCTGGATATCTCTTTTAATCTGGCTCATGCATTCCAGTTCTTTGCTGTATTATTTTTCAGTGTTTCCATTATTTTCCTATTCCCATCTACTGTTTTAATCTATGTCTTCTCTAAATGTATTAAGCAATTATTTCATGATTTTTGTCATTTCCTCTTTTATCTGAGAGTTTATTTTTTATCTGATTTCCTGTATAGCCTGATGGAATTATCTTTTTACTTAAGTTGCTATCATTTCAGAAATTTCAGGTGTGTGACTTCTAAGTTCTTCTGTGACTTTGTTTCCTGGACTTGTTTTGGGTAGCTGGAAGTCTGAGATTGCCTTTTGGTTTTCCTTTTTTGTCATTTTGGAAAGATCCAAAGTTCTTTCTGACTCTGCAGCAATGCTAAGAGATGGGTGGCAAGCCACAGCTCAAGAAGGGTCTTACAATGATCAGGACAGGTCAAAGTTATCTTCAAGTCTCCTTCATTGGTGGGTGAGCACAACTCAGGGCTCAGCAAGGCTCCTGACACTGGTGGGACTAGAAGCCTTGGCTTAGCAGAGCTCTAGCAAAGGGTATGGGGAAGGAGGCAAAGCTTTCTAGGTCCCTGTGTCTAGAACTTAGTTTTTAAGTATTTTTCCCTTAGTGTGATAAGAAGTTGATCAATTTTGTATTTCTTTTGAAAATATCTATTTTTTTTATTATAGTTTTTATTTACTAGTATTACTGTGGATTGAATTGATCATATTCATTTCATGTGTTCAGTTTCATTGATTTTTGTTGTACTCTTTTTTAAAAAAAATTTTTAGGAAATGTCCACTAGATGTTTATGGTCTCCCTATTAGATCAGACTCGTAGTGATCTGCCTGTTTACAGCCCCCAAGAGCTGGGATTACAGTGCGCACCACCATGCCCAGTCTCAATTGCCATCTCAGCACGCTCCGGGGGGCAGTCCGGCATGGCAGCCCCAGGATCAAACCCCTGGACACTGTGCATGCTAATCCACTGAGCTATTTGGTCAGCCCTCTTCTTCTTTAATTTTGTGCTTTTGTTTATTTTGCCTAGTTTTCTCATGTATAAACTTAAACTTTTTATTCTAGAACATCTTTTTCTAATGTGTATAGCTAATGATATACATTTCTATGTAAACACTGGCTTTGGCATATCTCACACATTTCAGTAATTGTATTGTCATTCATTATTAGTAATAACTATATCTTTATAATTTTTTGAGATTTTTTGTTAGATTTTTTGTCATTTAAAAGTGCCTTTATTATTATATTCTAAACATATTTAATTTACATAGTAATTGTCCATTGTTCAATTTTCTCTACATTGATTTTGATATGAAATCACTTTTTGTATGGTTTCGGTACTTGTGAATTTTGTAAATATTATTATTGCCCCAAAATATGGTCTTTTGGATTAATATTTTGCTTGATCTTGAAAAGAGTGCATTATGCTATTGCAAGATGAAATAAGCTACAGATATCAACTACAGCTATCTTTTTACGATGAAGGTATATTTGATTTTTATTCTGGGTCTGTAAATTGTTGTTTGGGGAATATTGAAAATCTTCATCTGTAATAGTCTATATATCTACCACCTCGCAGTTCTATCAATGTTTGCCTCAGAGGATTTTTATAATTTTTTAGTTTGAAGGAGAATAAAAATAATTTTTAAAATATTAGAAATGATACAGAATTTTAAAAAATGAGATGATAGACATTCAACAATTGTTATTATATTGCACATTCTTGCCTTTAAATTAGGTGCTTACATTACCAGTTACAAACATGTAAAATCAGTTCAAAATAAATATTTTAGGCATTAACTCTTCCCTTTAGTGAGTCAGTATAAGTGAATGAGCCTTCATCCTAGCTGCTCTCTGTGTATGTGCTTATATGGATTGTTATTTCTTTTCTTCTTTCTTTTTCTTTTAGTCTCTTCATCCAAGTTGTACTTTCTTCTTTAGTTATTTTTTCCTCTCATGATATCTATGGTAGGTTTCTGATCATATTTACTCTCCCCAGGTTCTTACACTATGGGGACAACATGATGCTTACATGTGTGGATCTGATTTTACTTGTGAGGACTGTCTGTATACAAATACCACATCTTTTTCATCCATTCTTCAGCTGATGGGCATTTGGGTTGCTTCCAAGGTTTACCCATGACAAACTGTGCTGCTGTAAGCATGGATGCACATATCACTGTGGTATGATGGTTTCAGTTCTTTTGGAGAAATACTCAGGAAGGGAATAGCTAGGTTGAGTGCTATGCCTAATGCTGGTTTTCTGATTTCCATTATGGTCGTACCTTCTTTACTTCCACTAACAGTGGAGAAGGGTTTCTCTTTCCTCATAGCCACACATGCAGTTGTAATTATTGATTATTTCTTCCCATTCTTATTTTTTCTTTACTTATTCTTTCTGGGGTGGGATGGAACATCAGTTTTGTTTTAACTTGCATCTCTTGAAAGATCATTCCTATTGAACACTTTTTATATATTTATTTGCCATTTTATTTCTTCATCTGAGAAGTGCACATTCATCTGACCTACATCCCTGGCCCTATTTACTCATTTCTTTGAATATTTTGTTATTTCTGTTTCCTGATTGCCTTGATTAATACTTTAATTACTATATTGAGCTCAACTTTCATTTAGTGTGTTGTAATAGACATCGTTCTAATTTTACTTTTTGGCATGTGGAAAACCAGAATTTTCAGAATCATTTGTTAAGATGCTATAATTTTCTGGTGAAAATGATTCCTTCGTTAAAGGTAAGGTGGCTGACTATGTCTGTAGTTGTGTACATCTTCAGATATAATCCATTATTCTCAGGTCTGTGTTATTTCTAATATCATGCTGATTTTATCACAAGAACTTTGTTGTATAGTTTCAAGTTAGGCATTGTGATTCCTCCTGCCTTCCCTTTTTTGTTTAGGATTGCCTTTGCTATTATCAGTCTTTTCTGTTTCCAACTGAATTTTATGAATGTTTTCTCTAAATCTTTGAGGTATGCTAATGGTGCATTGAATGGGATTGCATTGAATCTGCATAACAATTCTGGGATTATAATCATTTTCACAATGTTGGTTCTTCCTATCCAGGAGCAAGGAATATCTTTCCATTTTGTGAAATCCTCTTCAATATTTTCTTAATATTATAATTTTAATTGCATAGATTATTATTTCCTTTGCTAGATAGATGCCTAAGTATTCCTTTTCCTTTCGGATGCTATTATGAAAGGCGTTGTTTCCCTTTTCTCTCAGTGAGTTTCTTGTTTGTATACAGGGGTACTATTGATTTTTTAATGTTGAATTTGCTATAGTTGGATACAGTTACTTCACATGTACACAATAACGGCTTGTGGGTCTCAAAGAATTTAATGTTTTCAGAGCCATGTATTGACCTTCTTTATCATGGGCAAACTCTGACCTTGCTGCAATTAATGTAGTTGCTTCACTTCTTTTCAGTTAGTTTTGGAAGGATTTATCTGTATTCATTCTTTTATTTTTAAAGTAGTAAGGGCAGCTCTGAAATTGTGTTATAAATTATTTTCTAGAAATGAAAGGCTATTTTTCAGGTAGTAACCCATTGTAAACAAGCAGTGGAAGAAGGCTCAATAATACACTGAAAAATGATGCATTAGCCCTATCTACTTTTAAAAAAGGACTAAGGAAAACAATCATTTTAAATTGCGTGAGATATGTGAGCAAGTAAATTATATTGATATTCAAAAGGCATATTGAAGTAATAATAAATTGAGGTGGGCTGTAGTAAGTGGCTCTCAATAGAAATGTCAGTGGATGACCTGAAACTCTTTCCAATGCCAAACACTTGTGTGTGTGTGTGTGTGTGTGTGTGTGTGTGTGTGTGTGTGTGTGTGTGATAGAGAGAGACAAAGAGAGCAATGAGGAAGAGGAGAGGGAGAGAAAGATGCTTCACAGAAGCAAAAGCAAGGTTTAGGGTGTCTAACCCTGCACTTGAGTAAAACAGGTACTTCACAGTGGGAACAAAAGATGTAGTCTGACACTTGAGCTGTAAATACAAACAGAATTTAAATTTCCACCTACCTATAGTCTGGGAGCATTTGATAGATGAAAAATTGCACAATGCTGGGTCATGACATCCCACTCGAACCCCAGAGCCAGCCTACATATTTCCTTGGAAAGGTTAATTAGGGGAGGGATCCAAGTCTTCAAAATACCCCAGATAATGTGTTGAACTCATAATTACTCTATCCTCTCTTTGGGGCACAGTATGTTAGTTACATACCAACTGGATATTGAAAGAAGCTGGACGGAGGAGAAACAAGCAGGATAAAAAAAAAACTTTTGGATCATAAAACCACATCATTCCAGTGCCTGCAAAGAGCAGAACTATGGGAGAGAGGTTTGTCTGATTTGAAAAGAAAATGTCACCAACATCACTCACATACAAGGGAAGTGATGAGCCTGTGGCTTATTCAGTTATGTGTGGGTTACACACAATCACCAGTGAGGGTTTACTGGGGGCATTTTCAGCATCTCCTAGCTGGGACCTATAGAGGGAAGTGAGACCCAGGACTCTGAGATTACAGAGAAAAGAATATAGTGGTCGGCATTTATGAGAGGAGACGTGGGGATTACGTCCAGATCAGAGCATGGCTCAGTGACACAGAACAGAGTGAATGGTCCACTATTGTCTCCAAACACTGGAAAGGCCCAAGATGGCTGCGTGTTCTGTCTATTACACTGCATTGTCAAAGGATGACCTCTGGCAAGCCTGGTGAGGCCCTAACTCCACAGGTAGGTCTGAGAAAGAAAGACAACCACGAGAAGAGAGAAAAGGGCACTAGTCTGGACGCCTGTGTAGAACAGAAACAGAGACAATCATGGTGTTTACTAGGCAATAAAGGAGTAAATGTGTGATTGCTCCAAGGAAAGTTGATAAAGAGCAAGAAGGTACTCAAACTACACCACATTTCTTCCTCTAAATTAGCTCAGGCAATCAAATCTTTTCAGTATGACTAAGGAATTTGAGATCATGACCAGATCACATTTTCAGCCAGGAGAAGGATGGTGAGGGAGTAGGAAGCTTCACTACACTTGGCAGATAGTAGAGTGCCTAGGTCCACAGGGCAAACTGCTTGGTCACTGCAATTGCACAGACCCAACATAGAATGAGCCGTGTGGATGCCAGTATTGAGACTCTAGCAATTGTATGAATATTTATTTTTTGATTTATTTTGTTGTTATACATTTTTGTTCATTTTTATGGGTCATTTCTTTTTATCCTTCCCTTGCTTTTTTATTTTTTGATACGCTGTCTTTTTATGTATTGATCATTATTTAAGGTTTTCTTCTTTGTCCTGCTCCTTTTAGTCTTTCCTGTATTTCATTCTTTTTTTTTTTTTTACTTTTTTTGCTCTTTATGGTTTTCCTCTTTTTTCTTTAACTCATTTCCTTGCTTTCTCTATCATTTTATCTGCCTATCATATGTTAAATATGTGTATACAAAGGCTTGAGTGTGTGCATTAGAAAATAAGATCATTCAAAGACTTTTGTGGTAATCCTTAAGAAAAGTGGGATACAGCCTTGGAAGTACTAAGTTGCTTCCACATATCTTCACACCTTCTCCCATCTACACAATTACTCCCTCAAATGTCCTGAACACTAGCCCTTTATGCCACCTATGAAAACAATTCCAACAGAGACCAACATCCTTTTATTTATTGACACTTCTCTATCCTACTTCTTTTCTCTTGATATATTCACTTAAGTTCTCCTGTTGGACACTTTCTATATTCCAGATAAACTACAAATAGTAATATAACATAATATACACAGGATATTGTTAAAAATGCAAACCCCAAGCAATTTTCATGTTCATGATTGATTTATGCTTCCACTTGGTGATGGCACTATACTAATTGCAACACAACAGAAAATTATTTTCTACCTTTGGCTTTTAATTCTTTCAATTTCTTTGTGGCTTCACTTCTCCTTATGGAACAATAACATGGGTCATAGAAGAAATTCAACAAGAAATCCAGCAATATCTACAATTCAATGAAAATTCAAGTACAACTTACCAGAATTTATGGGATGCGATGAAAGCAGTTCTTAGAGGGAAAATAATAGCTATAAACTCACACATTAGGAAAATGGAAAGGGAACAAATTAGCACCTTAATGTTGCACCTCCGACAACTAGAAAAA
>PVKA01049093.1:0-13440 GCA_004027165.1 Ctenomys sociabilis
CTGTAGTTCCTTTGTCTGTGTCATCCATGTGGATGAGTCACGGCCAATGCTTGACCAGAATGCTCTCTGTGAGAGCCTGAGAAAAAGTTTTCTCTTCATGTGACTCTCCCCAGGCACACTATAGAACTTCAATCTCTTTCCTCTGTGGCTCCACAATCTCCTTGCTCAGAAAATTTGGAGCTCATCTGAGTCTCATGATATTGCAGTACAGGTTCTCCTATGTCCTGAGTCTTCGCTGACCTTGAAAGGCTAGGGCCAAAATGTTGGCGGGCCTTGTGGCTCTTCTATTTCTCCAACTCTGACTTGTGATCTTAGGTTGTTAACCATCCAGAAGAAAAGCTGATTAGTATCCTGCAGCATATGCCATTCACTTTGCCTTATCGGACTCAATTGATTTTACTTGTTGTACATTTCCTTTTGTATTTCTGCTTTTCACTTGTTATACTAGGGAGACTATACGATATTTACACATGTGTGTCTGGTTTATTTCACTTATGAGTATATGTTCAAGTGGCATTCACTTCAGTATAAATGCTTCAAAGTTATCATTCTTAATAGCTGAGTAATACTCCATTATATAGAAATACCACATCTTTTTCCACCATTCCTCATGTGATGGACATCTTGGTTGTTTCCAAGATTTTGCTATCACACATTGTGCTGCTATAAACATAGGTATACATATATCTCTATGATACAATGTATCCAAATCTGCTGGTCTTTTGAAAGGAAAAGTTAATGCTTAACATTTGTTTCATTTTATTATTTTTCTTTTGAATTTCTTACAACTTATTTTGTTACTGTTTTGTTTTTTTCTTTAAACCAATTTTGTGTTTTTATATCTGAGGACCTGATAAACTAATTTGAAAATTACATCATGCAATACAGCAAACATTCTTGAATTTCTATTACTTTGTTTAGTGAAATTTTGTATCTTTTTTTTTATTTTTGGCAGAACCTGGGATTGAACTCAGGCCTTTGCCCTTGCCCTTGCCAGGCTAGCGCTTATTCTACTGAGCTATTTCCCCGGCCCTTGCATCGTTTCTAATGCTGTTTTTTTCTATCACTACTTTATATTCTTCAAAAAAAAAAAATTTAAAAAATATATTTATATGTGTTAAATAAATATATATATGTGTGTATATACACACGCACACACACATATATACACACATACATATGTATATTTAATGCTATTTCTGGCTGGATGTAGTGGAGCATGCTCATATTCCTAGCACTCAGAAGACTGAGGCAGGAGGATTGTTGAAGGTTGAACATCAGCCTGGGCTGCATAGCAAGACTGTTTCAAAAAGTAGAGAGAGACAGACAGATAGACAGACACAGACAGAGAAAAAAGAAAAATATTTCTACCTTATCCCAGCCTGCTATATTCATATAGTACATTTGCATATAATATGTAATGAACAGGCCTAGGGGAGGCGTGTGAATTAGGCAAAGCATAGAGTAGCAGGCCATTTTGTAGGTGAGATGGCTGAGGCCACAATAAATGAACTGCTTTGTCTGTGGTTCTTTGAAGTGGGAAATCTTGGCTTGTTAGAACCCAGGTTTTCTGACTCCTTGGTCTAAAGAAGAGAATTGTTACACTGGACTCTAAAGAGTCCTGCAGAGAGTTTTTACTTATATTTTTGGTATAGAACTATTAGCGATAGGCACATTGACACAGGCAATGTGTATAGATAAGTATGAAAGGTGATTTAGAAAAGCTGAAGCACTCATAAACAATAAAGTATTTCAGTCTGGTGCCACTTTGTCAAAGGGTATAAGGCCCATATACTTTTTTTTTTTGTGCCAGGATTGAACTCAGGACCTCACACTCACTGGGAGGGTACTGCATCACTGAGCTAAATCCCCTGCCCTGGCGCCATATACTTCAGTAGCTTCAAGTAGTTACTTTATCCTAACATCATGTAATAATTGCCATAGACATAATTATTTCAGAAAAATACACAGGAGATTTATTAAGTTTTTATTAACTTGATTTCTTTGATCTTGGATAAACCAATAATTGATTTTTTTGACTAATTTTCTAATTCGTCAAATAAGTGTAAGATGACAACCTCATATTGCTTTGTTTTGTTTTGTTTTGTTTTTGAGACAGGTTCTCACTGTGTCCCCTGGTTGGCCTTGAACTCAGAGCAGTTCTCTTGCCTCAGCCTCCCAAGTACTGGGATTACAGGCATGTGTCACCATACTCAGCTTCATATTGCTTTTTTTTTCCGGAGCCAGGTTCATATTGCTTCTTGATCAGTCAGTTAACTAACCCTTCCTTCCTCTCTCTCTCTCTCTTCTCTCTTTCTCCCTATCTTTGTCTCTCTCTCTCTCTTTCTTTCTCCCTGTCTCTCTTCTCTCTCTCTCTCTCTCTCTCTCTCTCTCTCTCTCTCTCTCTTTCTTTCCTTTTTGGTGGAACTGGGGATTGAACTCAGGCCTTTGCGCCTGCCAGGTAAGCGCTTATTCTACCGAGCTATTTCCCTGGTTCCCAGTTAGTTAACTTTAACTGAAATTGTCTACAATAACTTTTATTTCTAATCTTACTACATATGAGAGTCTACAATACAGAATAATTTCTAGCTCTGCCTCTGACATGGGACGGAGGCAACATTTGAAAGTACAGTACTGGTTATTAGGAGGAGATAAAAGGTAATATGTTGAGGTGACTACTGAGACCTTAAAATCTGAAGCCAGATTTTAAGAGTAAGCAAGACACAAAGCTTATAATCTCTGCTAAGCAGATTTGATCTCATTTTCCTTTTGCCCATCCTGGGCAGGAGCTGTCCCTTTTCTCCCTTTGGAGCTTTTGGCTTGCTTCCCTGGCTATCTTCGTTACAATGCCGTATGAAAGCACCTTCATTGTAAGGGGACTTGAAGGACAAATACTGCAAGTGAGTGTTTGGAAATGAGTGTTAGACATTTTGTGATATGTTAATTTTCTTGTGAGTAGAAAAAGTACTTTGTTGATATCAGTGCTTTTCTCTCTGAATGTACAGTCAGTACTTATCTTTCTTCAATGAATGAGTCGCTTATTCATTTGGCACCTTTGAGTCAGTACAGCAGAATTAGTGTTTGCCATGCTAACTCATATCTTTACAGAATATTTTACTGAGGTTTTATTCTTTGAAAGATAATTTTAGGTATGGTTAAAAGCAATATGATTTCTGTATGCTGTGTAGCAACTTATATGAGTGGTATATTTGAAAGAAAACATCAGTTTTTAAAGATTTCTCTTTATTTCATCAGTGTAAAGTAGAAAAAGTAATATAGAAGAAGTGTATGGATTAATTATGGTATCTAAATGTATATGCATTAAGAAATTGGAAAGCTATGTATAACTGATATAGGATTAACTCCTAGATAATAGGATTTTAAGTAGTTTTATTTTCCATGTCCTTTTCTGTGTCTTTGGGTTTTTGTAAGACAAATATATACTGTATTAATTTGTAAGATAAGTTAGGAACAAATAATTATATTCAGGGATCTAAGTTTATAATGTCATATATTTTGTTCTTGTTTCTTGTGTATTAAAAATATACTTGGTTTTATGGATAAAATATACTCTTCAAAATTTTTATTTTTCTAAGGAAAATAAAAAATAGTAAAAATAAATCAGAAACAATACAGAGTTTCTGTAAATAAAATAATAGAATTCAGCAGTCGTTGTTACATTGCATATTGTTTTCAAATTAGTTATTCAGAGAAAATATGCTCTCTTACAGGGATGTATATGTATTGCTACAACTTAAAAGCAGTTCTAACTGCAGAGGCTCTTTTCTGGAGTTTATAGTTAACAGACTTTAAAGATCCTTCCTTATTCTGAGCCACTGTAACTTGATTGAGGCTTTCAGCTGTCTTTGGCTTGTCCCTTTTCCACTTAAATTTTTCACATCTTGAGATCATATGGTTATAATCTTAGGAAAGATTTTCATTTCACTTGAAAGTAAATATCTTTTCTTAGTACATGTTATAATAATTGACTAGACGTATTTTGCTGAGATTCCAAGTATAGTAATCTGAAAATATACCATTTTGTGCAGGTTATAAATTACTTGGGGGAGAAAATTGTAGATCATTCATTTTTCATTTAGTAAGTGCTCCTGGATTTCTAGCTTGAATATTTTAAAATAAGTTGTGTGTGAATTCTTTGAGTAGATTGCCAAGATTCTGAAATTAATTTTTTCAGTAAGACAAATTTTCTCAAATATTTAAAAATCTGTTTATATGTCCTATTAACTAAAAAATTTTGTTTTGAGGGGATAGGTGAAAACCTAAGACTAAAACTTATATAGGACACTAAAACTTGTCTTCAGGATTGTAAGATTTTGAATTAATGTTTTAGACTTTTGCAAGTTTCTGAATGGAATATTAGTTTGATTTGAGACCAGCTTATCATTTTATTTAATGCTTGTTTTTCTCCTCAAAGCCTAACTATATTTTAAAAATCTGTATACAATTGATCAGATATTATTTAATCTATGAAGTGTTGATTCCTAGTACTTTAATCATTAATCACTATTGTAAAAAGAAAGCCATTCTTTTTAGTTCATTAAAAAATAAAGGCATTTTTTATTTGAAAATTTTCTACAATTCCTTTAAACTAAAAAGTGGGGTATGTGATAACCTGTTCTTCATGAGAAGCATTTGATTTCTCAGGTCCATTTTTTTCTCAGGCCATGAAAATGAAATTAAACAGGCATATTTTCCTTGATGATTTGTACAGGATGGGACTTCTTATATTAAAATGAATGTATACTTTGAATTAAAATTATAAAACATGAGAGGCTAATGATATATGTAGCTCAGTGATAGAGGGCTTACCTAGCAGGCACAAGAACCTTGGCTTAGATCTCCAACACCATCAAAACAAGCAAAACCATAATGTGTGTATTTAAGCAAGAGTATGAGCATTTAAAAAAGTTTTTTTGGTTGTGGAAGTCTCCGTTGATTGTTATGTTTTTGGTACTGGGAATCAGTCTCAGGACCTCACTCTTGCCAGGAAGGCACCACCATGCCGCTGAACTATATCCTCAGCTAGTCTCCATAGATTGATACCAACAGATTCCCCAGGAAATTTGGCATTTACTTCTGGTAATGTGGAAAGGTCTTGGAAACTACTTTAATGTGGTGTGTGTGTGTGTGTGTGTGTGTGTGTGTGTGTGCATGCGGGCACACGTAGGTACCATAAAATATTAGTTATGCAGTCATGCTCATATTGAGATTAAGAGGTGAATAAGAATTTTTAATACTTTGGTTTTTTTTTTTGTGGAACCAGGAATTGAACTCAAGTCCTTGCGCTTGCTAGGGAAGCTCTTATTTCACTGAGCCATCTCTCCAGCCCCTCTTTAATACATTTTTTTAAAGGAAAATTTCAAATGAATAAAAAGGTAGATAAATAGTATTTTGCTCACCCATCTAAACATACTTAATCTTCAACAAATACCAAGTCACACCAATATTAGGAACTTAACTTTATGTATATTTGCTAATATTTGCCAAGATAAGCATCTGTAAGGTGCTAACATCAGAAGCATTTCTGAACAAAGATGTTGCAGTTGGTGGGTGGGTTTGACAGTGTTCAGCTGTTGTATAAGCTTGCAGAAATAGTATCATCTTGACTTTAATCTTTCGGTTGTTCAGAGGTAGTGTGCATATTTCTTTTTAACCCCTGAAAGTGTGCCAAATAATTTATATTCTTATCTTCATCTTTGGTACCTTGACTCTAAATTGTCTAATAATGCTAATGACTTGATATTCTAAATCTACTGAACAGAACCAGTGACATGGAAATCTTTATTATTTTTAAAACATTTAGGGTATATCCAGTTATTTTGGGGACTATAAAATTGTTTCTTGTTCATCTGAAAATAATTATATAAACATCAGAACATACGAATCAGACCTAGATTCAAATCTCACCTGGCCTTACATAATCATGTAACCCTTCCAAATCTCATGTCTTTCAAATCTAAAGTGGGGGTATGGATTGTTTTATGAATTAAATGAAATAAGGCACTCAACATTGATCTTTTATTTTTATTTATTTATTTGTCTTTTTGAGACAGGGTCTCACTATGCATTTCAGGCTGGCCTTAAGCTTATTTTATAGCTCAGGCTGGTCTCGAACTCATAACAATCCTCCTGCCTCAGCCTCCCAAGTGCTGGGATTGCAGGCCTGCACCACCACTCCCAGCTTAATCTTTTTTTTTTAATCACTTAAATTTTGTGATCAAGTAGAAATGTGTCTTGAGTTCAAATCCTCATGGATAAGTGGATTTGAGAACTACTATCATTAGCACTTGGCACTTGGAAAGGAAGGCTAGATGGTTGTGGTGGCATATGCCTGTAATCCTAGCATCCAGAGACCGATACAAGAGAATTTATGGAAATTCAAGTCCAGCCTGAGCTACAGATGAGTTCAGGGCCAACCTAACTGCAGAGTGACATGCTGTGGAAAAAGAAAAAAGAAAAAAAAGGAAAGGTAGTCTTTATTTTTATTATTTCTAGTTTTCTAACAGGTAGCTATCTATCTAAAGAACTTATAGGTAATCTATAGATAGAAAATGAAGAGTGGTTTGGTGGTGCACATCTGTAATCCCAGTACTTGGGAGGCTGAAACCAGGAAAATTACTGGAAGTCCAATCTGTACAGTGAGACCCTGTAGACCCTGTCCTAAATACAGGGGGGCAGGGAAGTTCCATTGTGTTAGAACATCTTGTATTGAAACAAAGCTTTGAAAAAATAATGCCTTACAACTTTTTCTTATCAAATGCAGCAAACACTGGCCTGTTCTATTCTAACTGCATTATTGAGTGAGTTCTCAAGTTCAAGTAAGACTAGCAACATTGGACTGAGTATGGAATTCCATGGTAACTGCAAAAGAGTCTTTCAGGTATTGGTGCTTTTGTTCTTGTGGGGTTGGTTTGTTTGTTTTTTGTACTGGCGATCAAACTCAGGACCTTGTGCTTGCCAGGTAGGTGCTTATGCCATTGTGCTATCTCCTGAGCCCTTTTGTGTTTTAATTATTAGACTATCTACTTTTAATTAAATGTATTCTTTTCTTTTTTTTTTTTTTTTTTGCGGAACTGGAGATTGAACTCAGGCCCTTGTCCTTGCCAGCGAAGCACTTATTCTATTGAGCCATCTCCTGGCCTCTAATTAAATCTATTCTTAATAGCTGAGAACTCTTTAATATAGTTGAATAATAGCTTGTTTCTGAGAACTTGTGTTGTGCTTTTATAGGATATAAGGTTGGTGAATGTAGTTGACAATTTTAAGATTATTTAATTCTAGGCTGAAACAATTATTATGATAAAGAGCTCGTAATTTATTATTTTTGTGTTTAGATATAACTCAATTGATAGGATTTTGCTTGCCTTAAAAATAGGACTGGCAGAATGCCAAAGAAGGCCATGTATTAAAATGTTATTGCAGATGGTGTGGACGCTTTGTCTCTCATGTGTATTGTTTGGCTCTGGAGTAAAGCTATGTGAAGGCACTGATTTAAATCCCAGGGCTCTGCTATATAGCAACTGACTCCTCTGGCTCTGCAGTTCTGCCAAAGACTTTCTTTTCCATGGAGTTGCATTTGTAATTCAGTTAATAGGTTAATAGTGTCACTTGAAAGCGTATTGTGATGTAAATTTTGAGTAGAGGGCTCAAGATGGAAAGTATTCTTAAGGAAATAGTGCTTGCCAGTGGAAATTTTAAGGTTCTTGTTTGGTTTTATGTTTGTCAATGAGAATATATTGTAGATAAATTTTCAATGTGAAAATATTTGTGATTGATTGATGTTAGGAAGAAGACCTTCGTCAGATCTTCATGTTGACTGTTGAAGTTCTGCAGGAATTCAGCAGGCGGGAGAACCTCAATGCACAAATGTCCTCGGTGTTTCAGCGTTACCTTGCACTCGCCAATCAGGTCTTGAGCTGGAACTTTCTTCCTCCAAATTATATCCTTTTCACAACTGATCAGTTATGTGTGATTTTCACAGACGACTTAATTATGGCTCAAATCATTTTATTTACATCTACATGTTTTGTAAAGTATATATATATTTTCTTTTTTAAAGAAATGGACTGTCATAGTGAAGTATACTAGATAGATTTAAAATTGTATTTACTGCTTTGTAGATGATGGTTAAATAGATGTACACATTTGGTGGCTAATGGACTATTATTTAGGAAGAATAGCTTTCCTTGGGAAAAAAGGGAAATGCATTTTTATGAAAATGAAACCATTTTCTTTTTGGATATATAATTACATTGAATGTTTTTGACTGACTTCAAGTTAGTTTGGAGTATATGATCTTCATGGATGTTTTTCAAGCATAGAGAATAAGTTGGTATAATATTTTTTTCCTCAAAGGCCTTTACAAATATAAAAAAGATGAAAATTTTAGTTTTGGAAAATTATTAATATAGAGTAAGTTTAAATGGATTACAGATATGTATACATATTTGCTTTTTAAAAATCAGCTGCTAAACTGGAAAAAATTGTATTTTAGAAAATAGTTCTGGGGTTGGGGATTTAGCTCAGTGTAGAATGCTTGCCTAGCAAGCTGGAAGCCCTGGGTTTGGTCCTCGGCACCTAAATTTAACAAAAAATAAACCTCAACCAAAGAACAAGTACAAAAAAGACCTAAAAAATTAAAAAAAAGAAAGACATTAAAGAAAGCAGAGAGAGAGAAAGAAGAAAATAGTTCTTTAAGATTTATGATTTGCTATTCTAGAATATCTGCCTGTTAATAGCTTTAAGCAGTAGTATAATAACTATTTGATCATACTTAAGTCAGACAAGCCTGAGTTCAAGCCTCAGCTGATCTTAGGTTAATTTATGAACCTTTTTGAATTTAATTTTTCCTAATGCAAAAAGAAGATGTACATTATTGTTTGAGTTAAATGAAACAATATGTTTTAAACCTCAGAGGTAGGTACTATTTATGGAGTTCTTAATACTGTCCTTGAATGAAGTAGTTCACATAGCCAGCTCTCATGTTCTTTCTGGATCCTAATACTCTTCTATGTGACAGAGAAAGCTTAATGTACTTGTTCTGTGTATCTTTAATCAGCTCTTTCTTAGGGCTGTGGCAAGGTATTTACTTAGGAGAGAAAAACTGATAATAAGGAAATAAGAAATAGATACTAAATCATATTGAGGATTTAGAATCAGGTAAATCTTTTTTCTAACAGAGAGAAGAACTACTAATACTTACAGATATAAAAATGACTGTAGGTGGCAAAACTGAGATTTAAAAGATAATTATAAAATTTCTTTATTTTCAAATTTACTTACGTAGTAGCAAACCAACTGTTAAAGGTTGTATGGTAAAGTGAGTCTCTGACTCTCAGCTTGTGAGTTTTCCTTTTTTTTTTTTTCTGAGGTTGGTCACAGTAAGAAGCTCACTATGAGGTTAATCACTTTCTCCTTTTGAGTGCTCTGTTCTGGTTTTTCTTTTTTTTTTGAAGGCAGGGTCTTGCTTTGTAGCCTAATCTTCCTGCCTTATCTTTCCTAGTTGTGGGATTACAGGTGTGTGGCCCTATGGCTGGCTTGTCTATTTATCTTTCTCTTAATAACCACTTTTTTTAAAAAGTACATTAACTTAATTTTGAGGGATTAAAAGGCATATATTTTCTTATCTTTGCTTTTTAAAAGTTTCCTCGTTGAGTGTTGAAACATTATTTTTGCCGCCCCTCCTATCCCCCTTTTGTGGTACCAGGGATTGAAATCAGGACCTTGTGTTTACCAGGCAAGTGCTTATGCTGCTGAGATATATCCCTGGACCTTTGTTTTGTTTTTAATAGATAGTAAAGCAGCCTTTATTCAGAAGGGACCATACTTAGAGGTTTATGGAACACTGTTCCAGGTTCTTAAAATTGGGGGGGAGAAAATAGTTAACTCTCTGCTCCAGTGTTATTTTCTTAGTAAAGAAAATAAAAGATGTTGAGAAACCTTAGGACAGATTTTAAAAGTATCAGGCCATATGGAGCTATCAAAACATTAATAATATATGTAGGGAAGATCAACGAAAGTTACACTGCATATATTGTAGCCAATTTAAAAGTCTGTTTTAGGAGAAAATGTAGTTGGCAGAGTGACTATTTTGTAAAAGGAAACAGTTCTCTGGGAGTTTGGAAACAAAAGTTTATATGAAAGATGCAAACATAAAATATTTTATGTAAGGTCTTTAAATAAAGTTTTGGAAAAAGCCTGTCATCTGAGAGTGATGAACACTATTGCAGAATTTCCAAAGAAAGTTAATTCCTTGTTTAAAAGAAATATATCTTGATCTAGACAGTATTCTTCTACCTAATGGCTATTGGGTACTTTTGTGACCATAGGTTGTTGTATAATTCTATTTATTTGCTGGCTAAACTACAGTTAAGTGTTCCTTCTTTTGAGTGAATCAGCTTTAGATGTAAGAGAAAGAACGAACTCTTTAGGTGGTAGCATTAAACTATGCTGCAGCTTTAATGCTAATTAGAGAATCAATTTCAAGGAACCCAATTCTAATTTCTAATTATAGAAATTGTGTAAAGATTATCAATTAATCTGCAAGGAAATAATTGAATAATTAGTTGGCTTCATATTATCATGGAAAGACATTAATTAAAATTTCACTTAGTTCAAAAATGTGTTGATGGCTTTTTAAAAATGGTTTGTCTTTTAGAGTAGATGAATAGCAAGTAGGCCTTGCAAAATATTTCTATATTCTGTGTTATATATGTTTGATGTTTAGAGTGGTGTCATATTAACTGAAGGTATATTAAATTATCAAGGACTGACCAGATAGCTCAGTGGATTAAGTGCCTGCTTAGGCAGCTGTAGGGGCCAGTGTTTGATACGCAGGGTGCCATGCCAGCCCCATTCCTGCCCTAGGGGCTTGCTGAGAGTGCGATTAAGACATGATGACTCCTGCCTATAATCCCAGCTCTTGGGTGGCTGAAAAAAGGAAAATCACTGTGAGTCTATGTAGTGAGACCCTGTACTAAATACATGAAGAGTAAATAAATAAATAATTATCAGTATCACCTGGGTGTGGTGATAAACCCCCCCCCCCCTGTAATCCTAAGAGTTGAGAGGCTGAGGCAGGATGATCTCCATGAGTTCAAGGCCAGCCTAAATTATAAAGTAAAACTATCTCAAAAAAACAAAACAAAACAGTGTCAATCCCCTTTCATATTTTTTTTTTTTATAATCTGCTTTCTGTATCTGTTTTTATGTAACTTCAAATATCATGACTATCTGGGAATTCTCACTAATTGACATTTTGTCTATTTTTTTCCTCTGTCCATAAACATACACAGATTATGAATCTACATATGTGGATGTGTACATTTAAACTCTTATTGAAACCATATAAATGTAGTAGCAGACATACCCATTTATCTGAATATTTCACTGTATATTTGAATAAAATCAAGGTTTTTGAAATCATACTATAGTTTTCAATAAGGAAATATCTTGCAAAACCATACAGTTTTCGTTGTAAGAAATTCATCATTAAAAAAAAATATTATCTGGGCTAGTGAAATAGCTCAGTGCTTAGGCAAGCTCAGGGACTAGGGCTTGATCCCTGGCATCAGATGCCATGCCAGTCCTACCCCCAGGTGCATTGAGCCGGTGACCAAATCCAAGTGTGATGGCACACCAGTGCAGGTGAGGGGCAAAACAGGAGGATCACTATGAGTCCGAGCTGCGTAGTGAGACCCAAATTAAAAAAAAATACATATTATCTGACCTACATTACTAATTCAGATTTTTGTCAGTTGGCTCAGTATACATTTGCCATTTTATAATTGTATAACATATTGTCTTTTCACTTAGTGTGGGGTTCTCAATATTCATCTAATGTATTCTAATCCACTTCCTTGGCCTAGCACTTATTTTCAGACAGTGCTTATTTTATTACCCTGTAGTATTCATTCTGTTACATACAGTATTTTTATTTATCATTTATGAGTTGATAGATTCATAAATACTTATTTATAGTGTTTTTATAAGTGGCAACAAAAAGTTGTTTCAAAACATAACATTCAATGATGTCAGCAATATTCAATCTCTTCAAGTATAATTTTAATTCTTTTTTTTTTTTTTTTTTGTCTTTTTGAGACAGGGTCTCGCTATGCAGTTCAGGCTGGCTTTAAGCTCACTTTGTAGCTCAGGCTGGTCTTGAACTCACAACAATCCTCCTGCCTCAGCCTCCCGAGTGCTGGGATTACAGGCATGCGCCACCACGCCCGGCTATAATTTTAATTCTTTAAGCTAATGGCAATAATAATTTAATGCAATAAGCTAAGTACACATTAAAACCTGTATATCCTAAACTATACAAAGAGGTTTCTATAGCCATATATGGTTTTTGTGTGTGTCTGTGTGTGATACCAGGGATTGAACTCAGGAATTTGTGCTTGCCAGGCAGACACTTAGGCCTCTGAGCTATATCCCCGGCCTCCACATATGGTTTTAATCAAGTACATATTTGCACAATGAACAAGCACTTACAAACATGTTAATATAACACTACTCCAAATGCTTATCTTGCCATCAACCATTTAAGCATCACCATTCCTACTATTGAAAGCATTTACCTTTAGAAGTGGTAGTTTTGAATATTTCCTGAAGCTTATATAACATGTAAGCCAAGTAAAACCCAAAAGCCCCAGTATTTTTTTTTTGTTTGTTTGCTTGTTTGTATTTTAGTACAGGGTCTAAGGGCCTTACTACATAGATTGGACTTCATAGTGATCTGCCTGTGTTTAGCCTCCCAAGAGCTGGGATTACAGGCATGTACCACCATGCCCAGTCTCAATCTCTCAATCACCATCTCAGTGGCCCTAGGGGTGGGGCTGGCACAGCAGGCCCAGGGATCAAACCCCTGGCTCCTGGGCTTGCTTGCAGGTGTTTTAATCCACTGAACTATTTGGCTGGCCCTGGTATGTTTTTATATTGTTGAAGGATAGAGAATGATATCACAATCGATTTTTAAAACCATCATTTATCATCATCATTTGAGACTAACAGTATGTGAATTTTGTGATTTTTTTTTTTTTTTAACTTTTAAAATTAGGTAAGTTAATTTTAAATGTTTCTTTCAAAGGGCAAAGTTAACTAATTTGATAGAAGGTCTCTTTAAGAGTAGTTTCTGGGCCAGGGAGATAGCTCAGTAGAATAAGCACTTGCCTGGCAAGCACAAGGTCCTGAGTTTAATCCCTGGTACCACAAAAACAAAACAAAAAACAGAGTAGTTTCCTGCTTGAAGTCTACTTTCCTTATCCTTAGTATGGCACAGAAGTACACAGTACACAGCCATTGAAGTTAGGACGGCGGAGTCGGCCACGCTGTCTCTGCCTGGTCTCAAGGGCTGGGCGGGGGCGGGCGGGATGGAGCAGGACGGCGGAGTCGGCCGCGCTGTCTCTGGCCGGTCTCAGG
>PVKA01049095.1:0-13439 GCA_004027165.1 Ctenomys sociabilis
CCTGTTAAGATTGTGTTCTTAGACATGAAGTTTTTCATGTCCCTTAAGATTTGTCTTACATAGTTGGGTGCTCCTGTGTTTGGTGCATAGATATTTATGAGTGTTACTTCTTGCTCTTGAATTTTTCCCCTGACCAATATATAGTGGCCTTCTTTGTGTCGTTTGATCCTTCTTGGTTTGAAGTTGAGACTGTCTGAGACCAGAATTGCTACTTCTGCTTTTTTCTGAGGTGCTGGGACATGCAGTATTGTTTTCTATCCTTTGACTTTGAGCCTATGAATGACCTTTTTTGTTAAGTGTGTTTCTTGTATACAGCATATTGTTGGATTTTGTTTCCTAATCCACTGTGCCAGTCTATTTCTCTTAATTGGAGAATTGAGTCCGTTTACATTTATGGTTATAATTGAAATGTGCTGACTTATGTTTGTCATGATGTTTAGCTGGTATTGTTTACTCCTTTGTAACCTGTGTTTAATTGACTGTCCTGTTTAATGGGTTTCTTCCATTCTCATTCATGGAGTTCTGGTTATTGTGGTTAGACCAGAATTTTTTCTGAAAAAATAAAAAAGAAACATCTGAATACATAGCATCTGGAATAAAGAATCAAATCCAGAAACATCAAGGGGAAAACCAATGCTCACCCAGAATGAGTGCAGAGACCACTATTCTAGCTGAAACATATGAATTAACAGTATCTAAAGCAAAGAAACAACAGCAGAAAGGTCATGAGGAATTCAAAGCAGAAATAATTTCTGAAATCAAAAAAGAATTCCTTGGAAAAAAGGAATTCCTTGAAATCATAGCACCTGAAATATAGAAACAAGTATCGAAATATACAGAGGAAACCCAACTTGGAAGAAATTGTGCAGAAAAAGAATTAATTACTACCTCTAAAGAGGACATGGATGAAAAAACAGAGAGGATCAGAAATATGACGATTCCTTGAATGGTTAATAGAGAAAATAAATGGAATGCATGAAGCAGAGTCAAAGATATATAAAAGAACTAAAAATGTCAATCACGAGTCTACAAAACCATTTGAGTGAAAGCCAAGACAGAGTTTCAGATCTTGAAGATGCTGGTGCATCTAGGGTAAAGGTTAGAAAGGATCTCTTAAAAACAAAGAGAATGCAGGAAAAAATAATCAGTCACTTGGAAGATGCTGCCAGGATGGATAATGTGATCTTAATTGGCATCAATGAGAATGAAGGAGTCAATACAAATGACATAAAAGGAATTTGGGGGAAAAGTAGTCGCAGAAAACTTCCCAAATATGAGGAAACAATCCAACATTCAGGTAACTGAAGCATACAGAACACCAAATAACATCAACGCAAGTAAAAACATACTGAGACATATAATAGTCAAGATCCCAGAAATCCAACACAAAAATGATAGACTGAAAGCTGCTATAGAGAAGAAGCAGATCACATTCAAAGGAAAACCTATCGTAATTACAGCTGACTTCTCTAAGCAAACCATGAAGGCAAGGAGAGCATGGAGCAGAGTTCTTCAAGTCCTGTATGAAACAAATTCCAGCCCAGACTATTATACTCTGCAAAACTCTCTTTCAAGATTGATGGAGATGTGAAAGACTTCCAGGACTAAAGAATTTCATGATAACAAAGCCTTCAATACACAGGCTGCTGAAAGATGTTCTAGAGAGAGACCACAATGACCAGAACTCCACAAATGAGAACAGAAGGAACCCACTAAACAGGACAGACAGTTAAACAGAGAATACAAAGGAATAAACAACAGCAGATAAATATCATGACAAACATAAGTCAACACATTTTAATTATAATCATCAATGTAAATGATCAATTCACCAATTCAGAGAAATAAACTGGCACAGTGGATTAGGAAACAAAATCCAACAATATGGTGTATACAAGAAACATATTTAACTCAAAAGGACATTCATAGGCTCAAAGTCAAAGGATGGTAAACAATACTACACGCCCCAGCACCTCAGAAAAAAAGCAGGAATAGAAGTTCTATTCTCAGACAGTCTCAACTTCAAACCAAGAAGGATCAAACGACATGAAGGCCACTATATATTGGTCAGGAGAAAAAATTCAAGAGCAAGAGGTAGCACTCATAAATATTCATGCACCAAACACATGAGCAACCAATTATGTAAGACAAATCTTAATGGATATGAAAAACCTAGTATCTAAGACCACAATATTAACAGGAGACCTTAGCACCCCCTTATCTGAAAAACATAGATCAACTAGACAAAGAATTAGCAAGGAAGTAGCAGAACTCAACCAGAGCTTGGAACAAATGGACCTGGTGGACATATACACAGTGTTCCATGCAACCACAGCTGAATACATCTTTTTTTCAACTGCACACTGGTCATTTTCCAAGATACACCACATACTAGTCCAGAGGTCATGCGTAAGTACATGCAAGAAAACAGAAATTATCCCATGCATATTATCTGACCACAGTGCAATGAAACTGGAACTAAGTGGCAAAAGAAAACAGAAAAACCCGCTAAATTCATGGAAATTAAACAACACCTTACTCAGCAATCAATGGGTCACAGAAGAAATGAAGCAAGCAATTCAACAGTACCTACAATTCAATGAAAATTCAAGTACAACTTTCCCGAATTTATGGGATGCAGTGAAAGCAGTTCTTAGAGAGAAAATCATAGCTATGAACTCACACATTAGGAAAACAGAACAGGAACAAATAAGCACCCTAATTTTGCACCTCTGACAACTAGACAAAGAAGAACAAGTGAAACCCAGAGTACAAAGACAGGAAGAAATCATAAAGATCAGAGCAGAAATTAATTCAATTGAGATGAAGAAAACAGTTCAAAGAACCCACAAATGAAAAAGTTGGTTCTTTGAAAGACTAAATAAAGTCGATAAGCCTCTAGCCTTCCTCATGAAAAAGAAGAAAGAAAAAAATTCAAGTACGTTCAATAAGGAGTAGAAAGGGTGAAATCACCACAGACCCAGCGGAAATTCAGATTATCAGTAGTTGCTTCAAGAATCTTCATACTCAGAGAATAGAAGACACAGAAGAAACGGACATATTCCTTGAAAGGTACAAATTAGCAAAACTGAACCAAGAAGATATAGCAACTCCCAATAAGCCAGTAACAGCCAAGGAAATATGAAACGTAATAAAAAGCCTACCAACAAAGAAAAGTCCAGGTTGTGATGGATTCACAGCTGAGTTCTACAAGAAATTTATTGAAGATATAATCCCTGCACTCTTCAAACTCTTCAGTGAAATTGAAAAGGAAGCAGTCCTCCCAAAATCATTTCTAGAATCAAGTATTATACTGGTTCCAAAACCAGGGAAAGAGACAACCAAAAAGGAGAACCAATCTCCTTCATGAACATAGACGCAAAAATACTCAATAAAATCCTAGCGAATAAAATACAGCACATCATCAAGATTCTTCCCATGATGCAAGGATGGTTCAATATTTGAAAATCTGTAAATGTAATGCACTATACTAATAGACTGAAATCTAAAAATCACATGATCATCTCAAATGATGCACAGAAAGCTTTTGATAAAGTCCAACCCTCATTCATGTCAAAGTTCTACAGAAAATTGGAATAGATGGACTCTACCTTAACTCAATAAAAGCCATCTATGATAACCCAAAAGCTAATGTAATCCTAAATGGGGAAAAACTGAAATCTTTTATTGTTAAATTAGGTACAAGGCAAGGATGTCCTCTATCACCCCTCCTATTCAGTATAGTATTTGAATCATTAGCAACAGCCATTAGAATAGAGGGAGAAATAAAAGGAATAAGAATAGGTAAAGAAGAAGCTAAATTATCACTATTTGCAGGTGACATGATACTTTACTTGGAAGACCCCAAAAATTCCACCAAGAAACTGCTAGAACTGATATAGAAATTCACTAGTGTAGCAGGATACAAAGTCAATACTCAAAAGTCAGTAGCATTCCTCAATGCAGATAACAAGCACTTTGAAAGGGAAACAATAGAAACAGTCCCTTTTACAATAGCACTGTGGAAAATGAAATACCTTGGAATTCACTTCACCAAGTAAGTGAAAGATCTTTTCACAGGAAATTACAACACCCTAAGAAAAGAGATTATAGAGGATTTCAGAAAATGGAAAGATATTCCATGCTCCTGGATAGGAAGAACCAACATCGTGAAGATGGCCATACTCCCAAAATTGCTGTACAGATTTAATGCAATCCCTATCAACTGCCATCACCATACCTCACTGACCTAGAGAAATCCTTCCTACAATTTATTTGAAACTACAAAAGACCTAGAATAGCAAAGGCAATCTTGGCCAATCAAGACAAGGCAGGAGGCATCACAATTCCTAACTTGAAATTATACTACAAAGCCACTGTGATGAAATGAACATGGTATGGGCAACAAAATAGATTTGAGGATCAATGGAATAGATTAGAAGACGCAGAGGCATCTACAATCACACTCAGCCATCTGATCTTTGACAAATTTGCTAAACAAGCTCACTGGAAGAAAGACAGCCTCTTTAACAAATGGTGCTGGAAAACATGACTTTCTACATGCCGAAAACTAAAATTTGACCCAGCTCTATCACCATGCACTAAGCTAAAGTCAAAATGGAGTAAAGATCTAAACATTAAAAGAGAAACAATCTCTTGGAAGAGAAAGTAGGAGGAACTGTTGAAGACATACAGGTAGGTAAAGAGTTCATGAACAAACATATATTTGCACGGGAATAACTTGAAAGAATCAACAACTGGGATCAACTCTTGAGGAGTTTCTGCATGTCAAAAGAAATTGTCAACCAAGTGAAAAGACAACCCACAAATTTTGAAAAAACCCTAACTAATAATCAATCAGACAGAGGTATGCTGTCTAGAATATATAAAGAACTAAGATATAACAGGGCCCTGAAATTTAAAGACCCAATTCAGAAATTGGCGTCTGAGATGAATACATGCTTTTCAGAGGATGAAATTAAAGAAGCAAGTAAATATAGGAAAAAATGTTCCACATTGCTAGCCATCCATGAAATGCAAATAAAAACAACACTGAGATACCATCTGACTCCAAAAAGAATGGCTATCATAAAGAAATCAACCAACTACAAATGTTGGAGAGGTTGTGGGGAAAAGGGAACACTTCTCCACTGTTGGTGGGAATGTACACTGGTGCAAGTATTGTGGAGATGAGTGTAGAGACTCCTCAAAATAGTAGTACTGGAAATCCCATTTAAGCCACCTGTCGCCCTACTGGGAATTTTCCCACAGGAACTGAAAACATTATATCATAGAGATATATATGTACGTATGTTTAATGCAGCGCAATTTGTGATAGCAAAATCTTGGAAACAACCAAGATGTCTGTCACATGATGAATGGTTGAAGAAGATGTGGTATTTCTATATAATGATGTATTACTCAGCTATAAAGAATGATAAACTTGAAGCATTTATATTGAAGTGGATGCTACTTGAACGTATACTCGTAAGTGACATAAACCAGACACACATGTGCAAATATCATATAGTCTCCCTAGTATAAGAAGACAAAAGAAGAAATACAAATAGAAATGTACAACAACAACTAAAGACAATTGAGTCAGTATTTAGGGCAAACTGAACGGCATATGCTGCACGGTACTAATCAGCTTTTCTTCTGGATGGTTAACAACCTCAGTTCACAGATGAAAATTTGAGAAATAAAAGAGCCACAAGGCCAGCCAACATTTTGGCCCTAGCCTTTCAAGGTCAGCGAAGACTCAGGGTATAGGACAACCTGTACTGTAACATTATTAAACTCATCTGTGCCCCAAATTTTCTAATCAAGGAGATTATGGAGCCACAGAGGAAAGAGATTGATGATGTATAGTGTGCCTGGGTAGAGTCACACGGAGAGAAAACTTTCTCTCAGGCTCTCATAGAGAGTAAATTGTTCAAGCATTGGCCATGACTCATACCCATGGATGACACAAAGGATCTACAGAGTAAGGTACAGGATTACAAGATAAACATTGAGGGAACTTCACTGACCTCATCAGAAACAAAAGCTACATCTTTTGGTATATAATAGGTCTTGCTTTATCTCATTCTTAACCATCCAGCAGAGAAGTATAAAAATGAGGTATATGTCATGGGGCCATAATAATAAGTTAAGCTGTAAATGGCAATAGTCAATAACTTCTTCAGATAACTCACTATTATTGTCGAATGATGCACTGTGTTGGATTGTGTCATCGAGTGTAGGCACCTAAATTGGTTTAATGACAATGGAGTGCTCATCTTTGTGAGGTCGAGCCAAAAAACAAAAGAGGAAAACAAAGGAAGAATCATGATGTGTGTGTATAAACAGTACAGTTAGGGTAAATACGCCGTGCTTCTGCATAATTGTATGAGAAGCAAGATTTGCACTAATAGTGGTTGGACATGATATTATGTTGGTTTCTAGTACTATGGACAGACACTGGGGAGATAACAAGGGAGAGGGTGTTAATTTTGAATCTGTGATATAATTCAGCTGTAGGGAAATAAGATAGGTATATAGCTGCGTTCTCTTCATTCACTGATTAGAGACATCTGCTATAATAATGCCTGTAAGTAGAATAGCATGAATGCACCTTGTAGGGCGATGAAACATTATTAAAATATTTTCCAGTGTATTGATTTGTCAAATCTGACCTGTTAATTTGTCTTGAAACTGTCTCAATGCTATTTGTTCTTCAATAAAATAATAGTAAAAAATATATAATAAAATGTCATGTAAAAAAATAATAAAATTGATTAGAAAAAGCTTTGATAGTTTACAAACAAGTATAGAAATTTGGAGTACAATCTAAAAGCATTGGGGTTTATTTTTTATGCACACTACTTTTTAATTTTATTTTTAAATTTAATTTTAGTTTGAAAAGTAAAAGCAAAGCAAGAAAAATAATCAGAAACATAAAGAAGCAGCAACATACAACAATATATATGGCAGCGCTTCAAACCAGGAATGGCTGATAAGCAATGGCTGATATATTATCTAATTTATCATCAAATTTCTTGCCCAGATGAACAGGTATAGATTGGACATATGGTTGGCTATTACCACTTGCTTTCAAGAAACCTTAAATTTTTATCCCTGTCTCTCTTTTTAAAATTTTAACCATTTTTTACCTTTTTTTTTTTTTTTTTTTTTTTTGTCATTTTGAGACAGGGTCTCACTCTGCAGTTCAGGCAGGCCTTAAGCTCACTTTGTAGCTCAGGCTGGTCTTGAACTCACAACAATCCTCCTGCCTCAGCCTCCCGAGTGCTGGGATTACAGGCATGCGCCACCACGCCCGGCCTTACATTTTATTTTAAGCAGAGAATAGTAATAATTGGTATGACATTAGACGTGGTGTACATTTAGAAGACCAAGATGTCAGGTATTCAAACATGGTTTTTCTACATTGCTCTGCTCAGTGTAATTGCTTAGATTGCAGCTATCAACATAGAGTTAGTCAAAGTGAAAATTATACACTTTAACTGCTATTTTCAAAAGACTGATAGAGATTTTTAGCATAATCACCTCAGCCATCCTGTATATATACTTGCATGATTTTCCCCCACATTTTTTCTTATCTTTTCTTCTTTCTCTCTTCTTCATTTTTTTAATCCTTAAGTTCTGTTTCTTTCTGTTTAACTATATGTATTATACCTTTCAGGATTCATTTCTTCTTTTGGGTTTTTACACTATGTATAAATACAATATTTATACATGTGGGTCTGGTTTATTTTACTTGCAAAGATAGCCTCTAGTTGCATGCACTTTCTTATGAAGACTTCTCATTTGTCTTTCTTTGCTTTTTTGGCAGAACTGGGGGTTGAACTCATATCCTTGTGCTTGCCAGGGAAGCACTTATTCTACTGAGCCATCTCCCTGGCCCCTTGCCTTTCTTTATGGCTGAGTACCACTCCATTGTATAAAAGTACCATGTCTTTTTCATCCATTTGTCAGGTGATGGGCATTTTGCTCACTTCCAAGATTTGGCTATGACAAATTATGCTGCTATTAACATGGGTGCACATATTTCATTGTGGTACAATGTTTTCAGTTCTCCTGGGAAAATTCCCAAATGGGGAATAACTGGATTGAATGGGATTTTCAGTCTTTCCTTTTTGAGGAGTCTTCACACTGCTTTCCATAATGGTTGTACCAGTCTACATTCCCACCAGCAGTGGAGAAGGGTTCCCTTTTCCCCAAAGCCTCTTCAAAACTAGTAGATATCTTTATGATAGCCATTCTTTCTGGTGTGCGATGGTATCTCAATGTTGTTTTAATTTACATTTCTCAAGTGGTCAGTAATGTGGACAATTTTTTCATGTATTTATTTGCCTCATGTATTTTTTCCTCTGAGAGGTATATATGCATCTCAGATGCACATTTTTGAATTCAGTCTTCAAATTTTGGGACTCAAATTATTTTTACTTCTTTGTACATTTTAGATAGAAGACCTTTGTCTGAGTGGTGATTGGTTAAGATTTTTAACAAATTTGTGGGTTGTCTTTTCACTATTTGCTGATTTCTTTAGACATGCAGAAATTTCTCAAAAAGAGGAGGTCCCGGTTGTTGATCCTTTGAAGTTTTCTCATGCAGTTTGATTTTAGTTCACAAATGCTTGTTTACCTGTGTCTTCAAGATTTCTACCTACTTTCTCTTCCAGGAAATTTAGTGTTTCTATTTTAGGTCTTTAATCCATTCTGAATTTAGTTTAGTGCATGGTGACAGATCCAGGTCTACTTTTTAATTTTCAGCATGTAGAGAGCCAGTTTTCCAGGTACGATTTGTTAAAGAGGTTATTGTTCTTCCAGTCTCTTAACCTCATTTTTCAAAGGTAGGATGGCTGAATGTGTTTATAGTTGTATTTGTAACTTATCCTCTATTCCACTGATCCTCAGGTCTGTTTTTATTGCAGTAACATGCTGATTCTATCACTATAGCTTTGTAGTATAATTTGCAATCAGGGATTGTAATGCCTCCTGCTTTGCTTTTGCTGCCCAGGATTTCCTTGGCTATTCTAGGTCTTTTATGGTTCCAAATAAATTTTAGGAATAATTTCTCTAGGTCTCTGAGGTATGTTGGTGATATTTTGATAGGGATTGCATTAAATCTGTAGAACAATTTTGGCAGTATGGACATTTTCGTAATGTTGGATCTTCCTATCCAAGTGCAAGGAATATCTTTCCATTTTCTGAGATCTACTTTGATCTCCTTTTTCAAAGTACTATAATTTTCATTGTATAGATCTCATTTTTCGGTTGCAATTGTTAAGGGCATTTTTTTTTCTAATTTCTCTCTCAGTGTGTATGTTATCTGTGTAGAGGAATGCTATTAATTTTTGAGTACTGACTTTGTAACCTCCTTTGCTGGAAAATGTGTTTATTAATTCTAGGAGCTTCTTGGTAAAGTATTTTGGGTCTGGTCATCCAAGTAGAGTATCATGTCATTTGGAAATAATGATAGTTTTATGTCTTACTTGCCTATTCATATTCCTTATATTTCTCTATCTAGGCTCTAACTAATGTTTCCAGAATGATATCAAATAAGAGTGGTAATAGAGGACATCCTTGTCTTATACCTAATATGAGAATAAATGGCTTCAGTTTTCTCCATTTAGAATTATGTTGGCTGTTGGATTGTCATAGATGGCTTTTGTCAGATTGAGGTAGAGGCCATTTATTCCAATTTTTTGTAGGACTTTGAATATGAATGAGTATTAGTCTTTGTCAAAAACTTTTGTTTGCATCAGTTGAGATGATCATGTGGTTTTTGGATTTGGTTCTTTTGATATATCGTTATTATGTTTATAGATTTGTGTATGTTATACCATCCTTGTGTCCCTGGGATGAATCCTACCTGGTCATGGTATATAATCTGCTTGACGATTTGCTGTCATCTGTTTGCTAGGATTTTATAGAGGATTTTTCAATCTGTGTTCATGAGGGAGATTGGCCTTTAGTTCTCTTTTTTGGTTGAATCTTTCTCTGGTTTCGGTAACGGTATAGTACTTGCTTGCAGAAATGGTTTGGAGAGTATTGCTTCCTTTTCAATTTCATTGAAAAGTTTGAGGAGTATTGGCATTAAATCTTCTCTAAAGTTCTTGTAGATTTCAGCTGTGAATGCATCACGATCTGGGCTATTCTGTGGCAGTTAGTTATTAATTACATTGTCAACTTCATTGACCCTTATTGGGTTATTCATACTGTTTATTTCTTGATTCAGTTTTGGTAATTTGTCCCTATGTAGGAATTTGTCCATTTATTCTCATTCTTTGATTTTGTGTGAGTAAAGATTTTCAAAGTAGCATTTGATGATCTTCTGTTCTGAATTGCTACAGGGTCTGTAGTAATTTCCTTCTTTTCATTCCTTATTGTTTGAATTTAGGGTTTTTTTTTTTCCTTTATGATGAGATTAGCTAGTGTGTTATTTAATCTTTGAAAGAACTAGCTTTTTCATTCATTAATTCTTTGTCTCAGTTGTATTTTTTGGTCTCAAATATATTAATTCCTGCTCTAATCTTCATGATTTACTCCTGTCTTTGCGCCTTATTTGCTCTTCTTTTTCTAGAAACTTGAGGTACAGTTTTAGGCTATTTATTTGTTTCCACTGTTTTCCTAATGTGTCAGTTGTGAGCTATACATTTTCCCCTAAGAATTGCTTTCATTACATCCCACAAGTTGTGTTTCTGTTTTCATTGCATTTTATCATACTGTCTTTTGTTTGTTAATTTCATCTGTAGCTAGTTAGTTGCTGACAGCCATGTTATTTGATTTCTGTATATTTATGGGGTCTTTGTGGTTTCTTTTGTCATTAATTTCCAGTTTCATTGAGCTGTTGTCAAACAATATGTATGGGATAATTTTTGTTTTCTTGTATATACTTCACTATGACCTGTGGACTAGTATGTAGTCTGTATCTTAGAAAATGTCCCATATACAGCTGAAAAGAATGTGTATTGAGATGTTCGTTGAAACACTCTGTGTATGTCCATCAAGTTTATTTTTTAAAAATTAATTTTACTGAGAAACAAATAGCAATGAGACAGTTTCAAAATCGATTAGTAGGACAGTTTCATAATTAATACATTGCATATTGTTGTGTTAGTGGTTATTCATTGTACAAGATGCAGACATGATATCCTGTTCACAAACACTATTAGAACAATTCTTTCTATTCATTGAATTAAGAGTAAGTAGCTGTATAGCTATCTTAACTATTTTGTATATATAGATACAAAATGGTCTTTCATTTGTATCCCTTTTATTAGTTAGAAAAACTAATACTCTTAATATTCTACCAATAAGATGAATAGTTTTTATTTATTATTTCTATGTTTTGTTGAATACGTACTAGAACACTGTATTTTTCTTTTTTTTTAATGTATTTGGTTCAGGGTCTCACTATACAGCTCAGAATCATAGTGATCCTCCTGTTTTCCACCTCCCCAGTGAGAAATTTTGCTGCTTTTTATTTCTAACATGCTATTTAGTTTTTAATTTAGAATTGGGTTTACTATAGTAATAAATGCCTGCCATGCTGTTAAAAATTTGAAGTTTTTACTATTTTTAAATATATTGTTTTAGATATGTTCTCATTAAACTTTCATAATTGGAAGAAATTCTTTTTTTTTTTTTTTTTTGTGGTAGTGGGGATTGAACTCAGGACCCTAGGCTTGTCAGGTAAGCACTTATTCTACTGAGTTATCTCCCCAGCCCTAAAAAATTAGTTGTTGCAGTCTACAGAATATAAAAGAAAACAATTGAAAAATAGCTTGTGAAATCATTTGCAGACTTCTGTGTTCAAGATTACTGGCTGTTCAGCTTTATTAGCATGTGTACTTCTCAGGTTCATGTTAATGTAAACATCTACGGCAATTAATTTATAAAGAAATGACGTTTATCTAGCTACTGGTTCTATGGCACCAGTCTGGATTGGGCTGACTTGTTACTCTGGGCCCTTGGTGAGGGTGGCACATCGTGGAGGGGTGCATGGGAGCAAATCACTTATATCATGTCTTAGAAATAGGAGAAGAAAGGGGACAGAAAGGACGAGGGGGAACAAGGGAGTTGCACAGACCTCCCTTATACCTTGGCACAGCCCTCCCCCTGGGAATAGATCACATGTCTAAATTGTGCCACTGTGGGGACCACGCATTTAATGCAGGCATTTGAGAGACACCATTGGGCAGCAGCAGGAGCCTCCTTTGTGTGCTCACTAAAAATACAGCTGCCTGGACTGCCTACTAGAGAACCCAATGGAGACTTCCAGGAGCAATGCTCAAGAGCTGAATGTTGCTCAGTATGAACGTGTCTGTGATGCAGGCACTGCGTCACCACACACTCTTGAAAAGCCTGCTCTAGGATGTTTTATGTTAGCTTGTGCATAGTGTCAAGGATTAATTGAAAGGACTGAATATGATGTGTTAGAGCATTGTGCATTCAGATCATTTACTATAGGACCATTTCTCTACCATTGTGATTCTGTTGCTTTTGGAAATACTATGTTGCTAGTATTGCCAAATACTAGCAAAAGAGTGATTGGACTGTATTCTTGGCTGACTTAAAGTATCCATTTTTCTTCTTTTTGCTCAGAATATGCTAGCATCCATTGATAAATATAACAATTTTTCAGTATTCCCTTTAAAATTATATTCTTGGGCTGGGGAGATAGCTTAGTAGAATAAGTGCTTGCCTGGCAAGTGCTTGCCTGGCAGTATATGTATATATTGAGCATATAGTTTCTTATTCTGAAAGCATTTTTTTCCAGGCATTTGAAATCTTTTTTATAATTTGCTTTTTCTCAACTTGTGATGAGGTGTGAGGTGCCTTTGTTTTTAAGTTAGTAGTGGAGTTCACACTGTCAGCAATCCAAGGGGAGGATGCTGGGAAACCCAGTTTATATACTGGAGGTAAATGGAGGTATTATGGACAGCTGTTAGAGTAGGGTGGAGCAGATGTCAACTCAAAAGTGTTGACTTTTGAGCAAAATTAGAAATATTGCCTGTGTCAACATACATTAGCTAGCTGTATGAGGTCTTCAGCAGAAATATTTTGCTGCATGTAATACAGAAAATGCTTAGCTATCTACTAATCTTTTGGTTACTAGTCTTTTTGTTATGCCAAATCATATGTTTGTACTCATTTGTAGAAGCATCTACCTGTAAAAGGATTTGTTTCTAGAAAGCTTAGAACCAAATTTGAGCAGATATATACAATTCACAAATAGTCTTAGCTTTTGTAAGAAAAAGCAAATTTAATAGGTGTTACCTTTTTTTTTTAATGTATTTGGTACAGGGTCTCACCACACAGCTCGCACTAGTAAGGATCCTTCTTTTCAGCCTCCCTTGTGCTGGGATTATAGGTGTACACCACCGTGCCCAGACTTTTTTTTTTTTTTTTTTTTTTTTTTTTTTTTTTTTT
>PVKA01049096.1:0-13431 GCA_004027165.1 Ctenomys sociabilis
TGTCCCTGGTACACTGAGCCCATCACTGATTCAGCAAAACTCAGGTAAATATAGCTGACAACCCAAGCAGGATACAGACATTGAGAGCTTTATTCTGCAGGTTATCACAGTAGAGAAAGCAGTGTCTATGTGGTTACATTGGCCATCAGATCTTAACATGAGTTCGGGTAAGGACGAAATATATTCCAACTCCAGAGCCCCACACACTCCTGTCAGGATGCATGAGCTCACCACCTAAGTATCAGAGCTAATCTATCATGCCATGAGACCTCCAAAACCTTCCCTCTGGATAAGTTGATCAGTCAGGTATTTTGTTGTAATGATGGAAAGCTACCGAATAACCACTCCTGGTATAGGAGTGGTTATTCTCTTCTGTGAGAAACCCAGGCTCTTTTCAAAGCTGAATCTCCAAGCCCCTCCATGCTACTGAAGAAAGTTGCTTCCCATAGCTACTGAGGCGTCTTCTGTCAGTGCACCGTGGACTCTTGGGAAGTGTCTGCATCCCTCAAAGGACATGAGTGACTAAGGCCAGGCCCCGCCATGTAGAGCACACCTGCTTGGCTCCTCTTCAGCTTTCTGCAGTGTGGCTGGCTCTTCTGGTACCCAGTGCTCTTGGAGCATGGAGAGCAATCAGTGAGCCAATCCCAAAAACCCCATTCTTGGAATCATTGATTTTGTTCTTGAGGTGAAAGGTGGGTCAGAATTAATTTAATTAATTTAAATGAATTAAATTAATTAATTAAACCTGTTCTATTGCCCCAGGTAGAGCCTTTGCACCTCTTTACTCTTTGGCTCCTTTTTCAGCTGAAGATACTGGTTCCTTCAAAAGCCTTTTGTTAGCCCTCCCCACAGAACAGGTAAGGCTTTCCTAAAGGCCTTGGTCGATGCTTAATTGTTTAGTGTTGTGGCCTGGACATGAATAGGACATAGATCTTTCTGTTTCATTGAAACCACATGGATCTTCTCTGTCATCTGGTGTTGGGAGCAGTGAGGCAGCCTATGCACATGGACGTCGCTGGCTTATGGCAGAAAGAGGCCTCTGCTAAAATGATAACCTAAGCCAGAAAAACACAGTGTCCCCTTCTCCTCCAGTAAGTGGCATGTTGTTTATTTTGGAAGAAGATCTAGGTGTCCTCACTGTGAAGCAGCTCATCCTGTGACAGAGATAAAATACTTTTATTTTTATCGTATTTTATTTTTTCTTTTGTTGATACAAGGTCTTGCTGTGCAACTTGGACTTGTAGTGATCCCTCTGTCTCAACCTCCCCAGCACTTGGATTACAGGCATGCACCACTATGTCTGGTTTCGGGGACCACATGGTGCACTCAGGGTTCTGGGGCCAGCATGGATGCGGTACCAGGGAGTGAACTCTGGACCTTGTGCTTGCTGGGCAGGTGCTTAGACCACTGAGCTATCTCCCCAGCTCAGATATGTAATTTTTTGAGATCCAACCCTCCGAGAACCTCTGGCTACTGGAAGTTGAGATGCTGGCACCAGCTTGGAAACACAGATGGCCAGGAGGGAGGCATGCTGCGTGCAGCAGCATTGGATGAGCACACACCTGCACCTTTCAGGGACACCTCATGGCATGTTTGTCCCTTCCGTGTCAAGGTGTGTGTGTTGTGTGCAGTGAAGGGATACAGGGACAGCAGATCCAGGCCACCCAGCACAGGAGACTGCTGTTGAGATGGCAGTGGGGCTGGAGATGCTTGGGGCTAGGTTAGTTACAGAAGCAAGAGCGGCAGGGATGCTGGGGTGCAGGTATTTGGGCTGGGAACAGTGTCCAGCAGAGGTGTGAGCAGGGTCTTGTGTTTCTAGAAGTTTCTGATGTCTGTTGCGGACTGCAGCCCCCCCATGTTGGTGCAGGGCTGCTGGGGAGCAGGGAGGTACACCCCAAGACTACTCTGCTGTATGGGGAGTTCATACCCAGGCTGAGACTTGGTAGCAAATGAAAAATAAATATTGGGTTCATCAGTTAATCTATGCACTCCATGCTTAGATGCAGGGCTTCTCAAGAGTCAGGCAGCTCATTGCTAGACAGTACAGCAAGTCAAAGGCAGTGCAGTATAGCTTGTTCCCTTCAAAACTCAGGCTGAAACGCAGCTGCTCTGGTGGCCATGTTGGAAGGTGACTGGGTCATGAGAGGGGTTAATGCCATTCCCCAAAGATCTGATGAGTTACTAAGAGAATAAATTATGACATGAACTATCCCAGTGCTTTTCTTTGGACCATGTGGCCATGTTGTGATGCCCTTATTGGATGTCGTCACTAAGCCTTTGGGCTTCCCTATCTCCAGACTGTTAGCCAAAAGGCTTTTTTTTTTTTTTAAACCCAGTGCTAGGTATTCTGTTATAGCAACAGAAAATGAACTAATGCACAGATTCAATACTACCTGCTTCGATATCTGTTACAGTAGTCTTTATACCACATCCTACCAGCTTGCTCAAAAATCAAATGCCAAGGAGTGTTGAAGAAAACAGTCACTTACTTTCTTCAGGTCTCTTTTCAGGGGAATCCACCTTGTTGGAAGTAAAAAAATTTCCTTACAAAATAACTTCTGTCAACCACATTAGTTTTCCATTACTATGTTGAAACACCTGAGGCCAAGCAACTCTATAGGGGAAAGAGGTTTATTCCAAGACAGATATGGAGGCTGAGAGGCCAAGATCAGTGGCTCGGGTGATTCCAATTGTGGTAAATAGGTAGGTAGTATCTTGCCACGGTCTGATAGGACAGGGAGAGATCCCATGGACAACAGGAAGCTGGAGAACAGAGGACCAGTGTAGGAATCACACAGTGCTAGCTCAGGAAAACTCACTCAGCATCCTTCAACAACTGTCTCCATCCTCTCCAAGGACAGAGCCTTCAGGACACAGCCAGCTGCCACTGAGCCTCCGACCTGAAAAGATCTCACATCCTTACAGGTCACCACCCCCACAATCAAGCCACAGAACTCATCAGACGTTCTCACGTGAATGATGTTAACTGTATAAAGAATATGCTTTATAGCTCCATAACACATGTGAGGGCGAGACCGTGGCTTGTGAACTGTCCGCTAATTAGCAAGCTCTGCACACGCATGTCCTGATGAGAGTGCCACAAGAAAAAGCCATCCATTTCTTGGCAGCCAATTACATCCAGATCCTTGAGGATGTCAAAAACCCCAGTGCTACAATAATTGAAGCATGCGTAAGTCTAGAAATGATGTCGGTGGAGTGTTTTTTCCAGTTTGGCTGGTGAGATCGGAAACAGCGTGTAATCGCAAGCCTGTGTTTAGGAGCGGCCTCATTAAACATCTCACGGCCTCTGCTGTTGGAAGGATGAAAAACATCACTAGCCTCTGCATCTGCAGCCAAGTAGTCTACTAAAAAACAAGCTCGAACACCCAATCTCCGAAAGGTTTAGCTGAAATTACTAGATTAGTAGCCTCACAAACAACGGTTGTTACTTCTGCCAACATCGTCTCTGATGCTAGTCGGACCTCAGTGTCCTGTTGCCGGTGTTGCCTATTGTAATTCTTCATATCTCAGGAGACGGAGCTCAGACACGGAACAGACAGAGCAAGCGGCTGAAGTGACAGCTGGGAAAGGGAAGCCTGTGGCCAACTCAGGGAAAGGTCCTCCTGCTAAGGCCAGGGCCCAAGCTGCTCCACCCAGCCAACAGATGTCACACAAAATGGACCTGTGTTTCCAGCCTTTATTTTTCAAAAGATGCCAGAAGTCAGGTCTCTTAGTGGTGTCTCTTAGTTTTTAAATATTGGCAACTGCCCAGTTTTTCTTTTGTTTTCTTAGTATTGGCTGGGCCAATGTTAGTGTTTGTTCTTTTGATGCTCAATACAGTCATGATCAGTTGCCAACAGTCTGCTCAGAGATGTGGGTCCATGCCTCTCTTTCCTCCCAGCCTTTAGCTAAAGCCCTTAGTACTGTTGTCTTTCCCCTAACAAAAGTGTGAAGGGGTTCGTTCTGCAGCTCCCCATCAAGTCATTCCCCCCTGGCTCCTATTGGTGGGAGCATAGGCAGCTTATCTTTTGGGTATATTATGATCAAAAGTTGAGAGATTTGGGGGCCGGGGAGATGGCTCAGTGGAATAAGTGCTTCCCTGGCAAGTGCAAGGGCCTGAGTTCAATCCCTGGTTCTGCAAAAAAAAAAAAAGAGTTGAATGATTTGAAAATTTCTCTTTAAAAACACGTTTTAAACACTCAGGGGTGCTAAGTCATAAGTGACCAGGAAGACGAAAGGGTGGGGCCTGACCTAAGAGTAGGATCAGCAGGAGGGTAGAGTCCCTGGTCCCCAGCTTCAGAGACCCTAAGGGTACAGACGGTGCCCTGCCCATAGCAGCTCCTCTCCCCAGGGTTTGAAAACAGGAAGAGATCTATTGTTGTGCTTTTTATGCTGATCAGTTTTGTTTTTTGTTTTTTTGCATTTTTTAGAGAAGGGTCTACAGCATATTCAGGGTCTCACTGCTAGGTCAGGCTCATAGTGATCCGCCTGTTTACAGCCTCCCAAGAGCTGGGATTACAGGTGCACACCACCACACCCAGTCTCAATTGCCTTCTCAGGCCCAGGGATTGAGGTGGTTAGATATTGTATCAAAATTTATTTTGCCTGCTTGCTTTTTAACCTGATTAGTAGATAATTTAAAATGACGTTGGAGACTCACATTCCACTGTGTTCCTCAGTGCTGCTCGGTCCTTTTCTGTAAAGTCTTGTGCTCAGTGGCCCACACTCCTCCAGAGCTGAGACAGGAGTGAGTGCCCAGGGATGTGCACCAATAAAACTTTATTCACACAGCAGGCAGGGGCCACATTTGCAGTGGAAGGAGAAGGCGGGGACTTCGGGGGGCTGATGAATCTGTCTCTTCATCTTGTGCTGCTTCCATGTTTGCGCTAACTTATGGAAAATGCATTCTGCTACATGCATGTGGACTTTTTTTTTTTTTTTATTCACACACTGTATTTCAACAAAAGGTGACTTACAAAGGCCCAAAATGTGCAGCTCTTCTTGCTTATCATTAACAAGTGCCTTCCGGCTGGGGCACAGAAGCCACTTCATCAATTCCCAGAGTCACCTGCTTTCTCTGAGGGTCTGTGGCCTGGTCTTATTATGTCTACTCACTCTGTACAGTGGTCACTGTAACCATGCGGGGGCAAGATTGGCACTCCCGGCCCTGTGGGGAGAACTCACTGGAGGCAACGCATAAACTGAATTAAATCTGTGCATGCTTAAAGCACCAGATTTTGCCAATTAAAATAAAATTCTAGTTCACCATGAGCTCATCCTGTCTGCAGAAGGAATAAATGAGCTTTAATATGTTGCCATCTGAATATCACCAGCCAGAGCAGGATGACTTTTCCTTCTGGGCCTCAGTCCTGACCGCTGTTAAGGCCCTGATTCACGGCCCCCAGACTGAGCCACGGAGTCTGGTTAAAGGTTGAAGGGCCCAGTGTCAGGAAAACAGGTTCCTGAGGTCAGGCCTCCCAAACGCAGACCCCGCAGGCCGGGGAGCCACAATAGCAGCCTCCTACCCTAGCTCTCGCTCCTCCTCGGCCGCGAAGCTGCCCAAAAAGAGCTTCCAGAAGTGGAAACATTTTTAAATAAGTCTTTTAACTTCTTGCCTGTGGATACAGCTGCATTGACACAAAGCCATGTTTGAGGCGCGAGGTCTCGGAAGCCTGGCACCGCGAAGGGCCTTTCTACTAGGACCCAGAATTGCTAGCTTTGAAGAGTGGTCCTGTGTTCAGTTTTATCAATGTGGTACTTGAACCAGACTTTCAGCTGACCTCCAAAAGGAAATAGTTTTAAAAGGAAGAATTTTAAGTCTGCCAGGAGCCAGATAATGGCATGGCACAGAGAAAAGCCAGCATTTTGTGGTTTTTATATTAAAATACAAGTCTCTTAATGGCTCAAAACAGCAGCCTCCAGAAAACATGGAGTTTAATATATGAGGCTAGAAGAAATGGTTTTAAAGATCAACATTTTCCTTCTTTGTTCCTTGTGATCTACCCTAAAAGGAACACGCACCTCTCTCCTGAACCACCTCTAGGTTTGGTTTCTTGCAAGTGGCTGCCCTCATTAAGGTAAATTTTAGAGTATACAAAAGGGTCAACCCTGGGCTGCAGGCCTTGGGCCTATGGTGCTTTCTGCCTGGCCAACTGAATGAATTTTTGTCTGACGTTTTTTGTCAGACAAAAATGTCTTGACAAACCCACAAATGTGGTGAGGCTGGCCTCATAGGTTCCTTTCCTGTAGATTGCTGTTTCTTTTGTGAGCAGTGCCCTGCAGGCTTCTCTTTTTCATTAACTGACATACTTTTAAGGTAGAGAACAGTAATGTAATACATGTACATAGTGTGTAAATAAATTGTCGATTAGGGCAATTAGCTTTTGCATCTCCTGAGACCTTTGTTGTGTATGTGTGTCAGGGGCCATTAGACTCTTATTTGTGGTTATTTGGGGACATGTTGGGCTGAGGGTGTGACTCAAGTGGTGGTAGGGCACGTGCTTCATTTGCGTGAGGCCCTAAGTTGAAGTCCTAGCAAAAAGAGAGGGAGGAAGGGAGGGAGGAAGGAAGGAAGGAAGGAAGGAAGGAAGGAAGGAAGGAAGGAAGGAAGGAAGGAAAAGGGGAAGGCAGGGCAGAAGAAAGGGGACCAGAGCCTCGGGCTGATTCCAAGCAGGGGACACTCCCTAGGTCAGTCCACAGACTTGCTCCTCAGGGTTCTCACATGCCCTTTGGTTACCATGGTCACCATGTCTTGCTGCAGGAAGGGGCTTCATCACTGGGAGGCCAAGGACTCCTGCCACCCTGTGCCCACCAGCAGCCATGGGGTCATCCTCTGAGAGACATTCTTCACACAGATGAGCACCTGGGTGGCTTGTCATTTGGATTTGTCTGAAATATTGATACTTTCCTGTGAAGATTCCATTCAAATCTTTTGCTTTTTCAATTTTTTTTTTTTTTTATCTTTTTTCTGTTGGTTTTCAGGGTTCATTATACAGTTTTTTCTTTTTTTTTTTTTTTTTTTTTTGTGGAACCAGGGATTGAACTCAGACCCTTGTACTTGCCAGGGAAGCGCTTATTCTACTGCGCCATCTCCCCAGCCCCATGGCCCCTAGATTCTTTATACTGACTGTGGTCATGCACGCCTATAGTCTCAGCCACAAGGGAAGTTGGGGCAGGAAGATAGGTTAAGATAGCAAGATCTCTTGAGCCCAGCAGTCTGAGGCCAGCCTGGACAACATGGCAAGACCCTGTCTTGAAAACAAGGAATGTGAAAATAAGGTCAGGCTAAATCTGGGTGAAGCAGGACATGTGAGTGAAAGTAAGCAGCTGGGGTGAGTGTATTTGCAGACTACACTGAGGGGAAAACACTGTCAGATCTTTGGTCCAAGGGCTTAAAAGGAAAGGCAGGCCCTGGCTGTGGGTTGGGTATCCGGATAGCCAGATGTACTGCTGCCCAGTGCACACTCCCATCCTGGTCTCTGAGCATGTGATGAAAGGTTTGGTGTCTTCTCCACAGAACCAAACTCCCATGTTCACAACTTTCCTCTGTTCCTGGAAACATGAACAAACCAGTGAAGCTCATGTTATAGGATGCCACGCTTTTAAGTTCACAAAAAACATCATCTGAATAGTCATCTCCTGACCACTGTAGGAAGTAAAAGCCCTTCTGGAATAACACTCACCAGCCCTAACCCTGCCCGTCTCCATGACTTTTCCTAACAAAGATCAATGCCAGCAATTCCATGATCTCATCTATTTTCCTGCCATCCAGGCAGCGCTTGGGTCTGCTTCTCCTAGTGAGGCCCGGCAGGCTGGGCTGACCTGCCTGGGCAGCAGGTCCAGGGCCAAGTGGGGGTTAGTAGAGGTGCAGGACACACAGGAGCAGTGGCCGGCTGTGAACTCTCACTGCCTGGGTCTTTCTAGACCTTTTGTCATTGGAATCTTGGAGTAACAGAAATAAAGTAGTGCGATTGGAAAGGCGATAACTGGCAGGTCAATTTTGGAAGCAGCCACCAAGTTCCAGGGGTGATGGGCTGCCCTTGGCCTCCATCTCCCGGGACAGGGACAGATGTGAAGCTGTGGCAGAAAGTGGAATCCTGGGAGTGGGTAAGCCTGGCTCTAGTTTGGGCTCCATATTGAAGGGCAGGGCAATGCCTCTGTAACAGAAAATGCCCCCCTGCCCCCCTGCCCCCAAGCCAGTAAACCTCAGCTGTCCAGGTAATAATAGTTCCTGTGCCAGTTCCGATTGCTCCTGTCTTCTAGAAACAGCTAGTCACCGTGATGCATAGCTGGTCACTATGATGCACGTTGTATAAACCAGTCCCCAACTGACAAGCCCCTCTGCCTCTGAACTTCCTGCTTGCTGATCCCATAGAAGCCCTAGACCCCTCCCCAGAAATCAGGGCCTGACATCCTGAGAAACAATTGATTCCTAGTGAGTGCACATCTGATGTGAAATAAATCTGCCTCCAAATCCTGGGTGCCGCTTCGGTGTTTCTGCTTGTGCTTGCTCCTCCTTTCTCAGACACAGAGGACCAAACAGCCAGCGTGTTTGGGGGACAGGAACAAAACCTACCTTTTTTCACAAATAAAGTACAGGTATATGGGTGTGTTATCAACCCATGGACTGTGATATCTTGCAATCCTGAAGTGAACCACAGGGCTCTCAATTAGGAAAAGAATCCCAAGAGGCTCACAACTGGTTGTGCAAGAGCCAAGAGAAGTGACCCTGGCATCCTTGGGCTCGTGGCCGCTCTGGGTCATTCTTTTTAAGTTTATAAGTTCATGTCCTCCTCCCTGGAGGGACGAGTCCACAGTTGAACCTTCCATAAAGCTGTTCAGTTAAGTTTGCCCCGTGAGCAGTAGAGCTCTTTGCTGTCTGCTTGTGGTTAGATTCTCCTGGTTCTTGTTCAGCCACACTTGGTTGTGTGCGGAGACTCCCGAGGCCTGGTTCTGTGAACAAGGAAGACTTTTAGGTCATTAGACACGATGTGCTTTCAATCTTTTTCTTGACTTACCCTACTCTTCCCCTCTGTCGCATTGACTTTGACCAGAAAAAAAAGAAAGAGCCAGAGTCCTTGGATCCAACCCAGGTGTTCTTCGTCACAGCATGATTGCTAGTTTAATAACAGGGTTCTCCCTTAGGCATACAGGGAGCAGGGGTTAAACAGTTTTGTCCCTCCGAGGGAGCCATCGGCAAAGCAGCAGCTCGAGTTCAAAGTAGGACAGAGACCAGAGACCATGTGGCTGCTGAAACACACACTCACAGACTGGAGACAAGACTGGCCATGGCTGGACATGGTGGCGCCCATCTGTCATCCCAGCACACGGGAGCTGAGGTAGGAGCTCACTGCAGTTCGAGGCCAGGCTTGACTATACCGTGAGATCAAAGCCAACCTAAAATACAGAGTGAGACCTTGTCTCAAACACAAAACAAAAACAACTGGTCACCTTCCCTACAGATCCATCAGACTGTCATCTCTGGAACATTTAGATGATTCTTTTAGAAGATTTTATTTTGATATTTTGAACACTGTTTCTTAAGAATATTTGGCTTTACCTTGACCTTTTCTGTAGCAATCTACCTGGGCCACCAAACCGTAGCAAGCTTTATTTCTTCATTTCCCTGTCGGTATCCATAAGACTCCCTGAAACCCTTGAATGAACTTCTGCCTTTGGCGTCAAAGACACTGAGGAACCAGGCAGCTATGGTAGATGGGTGCGGCATCTAGCACAGAGCAGGCATGGCCAGCGGCACTTGGTTAGCAGAGCATCCTTGGAAGCTCTGGGGGAGCCATGCAGGGTCACTGCTGTGAGGCAGGGGCTTTGGGTCCAGGGACCATGAGCACAACGCACTGTCCTGCGCATTACAGCCAAGGCCATACACTCAGGTACTTCCCCAGGAAGATAACCCTTCAGTAAGTATGAGGACCTATGTGGGGCTGATGGACACTGAGTTTGGAATTCCTGTAGCCTCTGAGGGGTGATGTGGTGTAGCAGAATCTACAGGGATGTTAAGGCCAGAGATATTGGTTGTCCTTCAGCCTTGTCTCAGTTATTTACCTCCTAGCAGGCCCACAGTACCCAACACCCACAGTTCTAGGAAGAGAAGATTTATTGTGGCTCACATATCAGCCCATCGTCGGCTGGAAGGAGGGGCCTGATAGGAGAGAGCTGCTCAAGGCATGGTGGACAGGAGCCGGAGAGGAAGGGAGGAGCCGGGAAGTGAAATAAATACTTCCAGGTCATACCCACAGGGATCGGGCCTGCCTTCTGACATCTCTAAGCCTCATAATCCAATCTTCCCAAAAAACCTACCTAGGGTACATGAAGCTTTGTAGGACATCTAGATATGAGCTACTATTAATCTTTTGGTTTAAATTTTTTTGGTTATCATGCTGGGGACCGAACCCAACCTGAGGCATGCCAAGGACGTACTTCACCACTGAGCAGCAGCCCTAGCCCCTTTTCATAGACCTTCAATGCTGCATTCCAAATGAACGAGACATGCACTCCCCGGGTGCTTCCCGTGAAGTTCCATGGCTTTGCAAAGCAGCAATGCACCAAACAATGCTGGCAGCTGTTGAGCATGAACTAGAATAGAGCTGGCCCTGCTGGCTGCATCTCAGTAAAAGTCAGGGCTACAGGGCAGGGTGGACAGACACATCAGAGTCATGGTGTTCTCTAGGGCCCTGCAGCCCAGAGCCAGTCCCTTGTTCAGTAATGAAACACAGATGCAGTGTGGCTCCTCAGAGTCCCTACCTTCTGAGCTGGCTGCAAACTTGGTGTCCCTGACCCTGGCTGGGCAGTGGTCTGGGAGGGGGGCAGGAACTGGATGGAGCCCCCCGGGCTCCTCTGGGTGCCTCTGTGTCTGTCACAGCAGTCATTTTCCTTCACAAGGCAAAGCATCCCTGTGGGGAAACCGTGCTTTTATTGAATTAACATTTTATTTTGGAAAATAGCATCATGTCCAGGCTGTTTCAGGTCCTCTTGAAGATTCTCAGAGTTTTTCCCGGGATGTGAGTGTGGGGTCTGGCAGGGCAGGTGTCACAGTCTTTGCTTCACTGCCACCTGCGAGGAACCCAGGGCTGGAGGAGCCATGACAACCTGGAGGCTGTCATAAGGGACTCTGGGCATCCAGAAAGCACAGCCTGATGTCAGGATAGGCCCCACATAATAAGGGTGACTTTTAGGGACAAAGGTGGTACAGGGAGTAAATCCAGAGCTTTCGCACTGAACTACATCACCAGATGTCTTTCTTTTTTATTTTGAGGCAGGGTCTCACTAAATTACTGAGTTGCCTAGACTAGACTTGAACTTGTGATCCTCCTGCCTCGGCCTCCCAGAGAGCTGGGATATTACTGGCAAAGGAGATGAACTTTAAGCTGAGTTTTAAAGGATGATGAAGGTGGTGGCATCGTAGGTTAAAGGTGGGTGCAGGGTGTGGTGGTGATGGAGACTTAGCATCTTGATTAGACTTTGGGTTCCTTAAACTTGAGGGGAATGATTTCTAGGAAAGCAGAAACTTCTTACTGACTCTTCCCTTCTAAGGATGCTGGTGTTGATCAAATGGAAAGTGTGGGGGTGTGATGGCCGGAGCTGCCGTAGCCATTTTCCCACTAGCTGCACTGGGGATTAGGAGGCCCTAACTCACTCCAGGGAAGGCGGACCACAAGATAGAAAATAGTTGGGAAACAGCCTTCTGGGATCTCACAGCCACTGGATCAGCACTTGGCACCCCACAGAGCCCCAGTGGGCTACTGACATCCTTCAGCTACTTTTGTTGCATAGAAAATGTGAACATCTTATTTGGAAATAATGAGACTTCCAGCACAGGCGCACGGGCCGAGGGCTCCACATCCCACTGCCCAGAGGCAGCAACCTGTACCATTTTGCTCCATCACTCTTGAGAGCAGTTGCAGAGGTCACCCTTGTGCCACAGTCCACACCTGTGGGGTGCATAGGGCTCCCGCGAGCCCACGGGCCACGCATGCTGCAGCCTGGCCGGTGACATGGAGTTCAGGTCTGAGCCGCAGGACCATGAGGGAGGTGCTGTGCCATGGCACTGTCCCCCTGACCACCACGCCATTGCTGTCTATCAGTTTCCCAGTTACACCTTACACTGCTGTCCCTGATTTACGATGGTTGCCCTGACCATCTTCCACACACTCAGTAGCCACCATGTCGTTGAATGCTGAATTTAAGCCTTGTACCAAGCTAGTGATCCATTGTGGAGCCGCTTACAGATGCTGGGCAGCTCCCGGCCAACCTGGACGTCCACAGTGCACTGTGATTGAGCTGGATGTTGATAGCTGAGGTGTATGCGGTGCATTTTGGATTCCGGATATTTCCAGCTTTCACTGCGTTTACCACAACGCCCCTCCCCCCTCATGACAAGGCTTTGGCATCAGCGTAGCGCATGTCTTCCTCCTGTCTGATATCTGTACAGGATCATGTCTTTTGGGGGTGCCAGGCCACTGTAATCTACTCTGGGGCAGTTTCTCATCCTTTCTATCACGGCGTGGATATTTGCACCAAGTGCAGACCAACTCTTTGGTGGAATGGCCCCTCTGGTAGGGGCTGAGGAGGCCCCTCACCTTGAGACCCCCTGCAGCAGGTACCACGTCACAGCAGAGCACCACGTCGTGGGGACGCGTGTGGGGTCCGGACACCTGGTCGGTGCAGTCCTTGCCGCACCGTGTGGTTACCAGTTCCTCCTGCAGGTGATGAGCACTCTGCATCACTAGTTTTTTGAGCCCATTTGAGCTCGGGTTTCTGCGTCTCCCAAGGTAAGAGCCCCCAGTTGTTTCAATGCTTGTTTGTGTCTGGGGATTCATGGCTGATTACCATGGAGAAACTGGCAAAGGACTATGAAGGGGAATGGAAGATGTTCTTAGAAACTTTTATAGTGGGCGGGCTGGAGCAGGGCTAGGCCAGGCACCGAGTTCCCTGGAGAAGTGATCATTTGGTGATACTCTTGGGGCGTATTTTATAAAGGCTGCGTGAAAGAGCGAGTGTTTTTATTAATAAACATTCTGTTCTCTGTTCAAAGTAAGTGTGTTACTATCTGCACTGGATGTAGCATAGCTGCTTAGTTGCTTTTCCCGATGCTGAGCCAAAATATCAGACACGCAAAATTAAAGGAGGAAAGGTTATAAATTAGGTCAGTGAGTGGAGGTTTCAGGTCATTGTCAGCTGGTTCTGAGGCCAGGTGGCCTGGCCAGGAGGCAGCAGTTCGTGACGAGAGAGAGAGAAAGCACGCTCTGTCCCTTATGTTTTATGCAGGCTCCCAGCCCTGTGCTGGCTGTACCACACAGGCCCATGAGCCCAGCATTGGACATTGAATTAATCACAGACTCTAGATTGAGCGGCCTCTGAAAAGTCTGCCCCCATGCCTGAGGCTTTGGTATGAGGACATCCAGACACAAACTA
>PVKA01049097.1:0-13435 GCA_004027165.1 Ctenomys sociabilis
GGCGGGATGGAGCAAGATGGCGGAGTCGGCCGCATGGTTTTAGTATTAAACATTGCTATCCTCAAAATAGTTGCTTAGTTCACAGATACCAGCATATAAAGTTAGTCAGGATGAGAATTCTACCCATTGACTGCTATTTTCAAAAGCCTGATGGAAACTCTAAGAACTATTGCCTTAACCATCTTGTTTATATAAATGTATGGTTTTGCCCCATCATATTTCCTATCTTCTTTCCTTTCTCTCTCTACATCTTTTAATCCTTAGAGTCTCTCCATTTAACTGTGTTATACATATCAATTTTTGTCCATAATCCAAACTTTATTGAAAAACTGCCATCAAAATAGGAGCTCAATGCTATGAACCTTACAAAATCAAGCATAATCACATTTCTTGATAAATTCATTACAATTACTGAACTTATGATAAGGCTTTCTGTGAAAAAATAATTTCAGGAAGTTGTACAGATCACAAGTGGTGCCTTATTCTGAATGAGCAACCTTCTGTGAGTCTGGACTTTCCTCCTTTAGTCTGGCACAAAACTGCTGAACAACTTACACAAAAAACCACTATCTGAGCATGGCTGAAAACCATGGTAATCTTGTAGCAACCTGGACATTTTATATCCATAAAATAAGAATTAGGACTTTGAACAAGACGTTTCTTCTTCTCTTTTTTTTTTTTCCTTTTCCTCTTCTAAGGAAGGATGTAGTAAATCTCTGGCCAAAGGCATGATGAGCTCCTTGCCAGCCAGCCAAACAGTGCAAACCACCAACAGCACAGGTGAGCTGCATGCCAACTGATATGTATCAATTTTTATTTCTTCTTTGGGGTTCTTACACTAGGGAGACAATATGATATTTACACATGTGGATCTGTTTTATTTCACTTATGAGTATAACTTCAAGTTGCATCCACTTACCTACAAAGGCTTCTAGTTTATTTTTCTTTATAGCTGAGTAATACTCCATTGTATAAAAACACCACATCTTTTTCATCCATTCCTCAGGTGATGGGCATTTTGGTTGTGTCCAAGATTTGGCTAGCACAAATTGTGCTGTTATAAACATAGGTGCACATATACCACTATGATATGATGTTTTCAGTTCTATTGGGAAAATTCCCAGAAGGCAGATAGCTGTTTTGAATGGGATTTCCAGTCCTAGTTTTTAAAAAAAGTCTCCACACTGATTTTAATAATGGTAGACCATAAGGGTAATCATTATGTCTGTGTAGTTAAGCAAATATTAAATTGGGAATTTATATTTAAATTAGTTCCCCTGAGTTCTGTCTGATTACCTTCCCTTGATGTATCTGGTGTTATCCTGGCAGACTAGTTCATCCTGGTTACCTTTTGCCCCCTCTCTCAGTCAACGGAGAAAGAAGGAGGATGTTCTTATAGATCTGGATCTAGCAAAGTTTCTTAGCTTACCAGGTGCAGATCTACAAAGTTTGAAGTCATCCAGTTGTGCCTGGCTTGGGTATGGCTGCTTTGCTCAGCTTCTTCCTGCTGCAGCATGCTGGGCCTGGGCCCTGGTTGGAAAGGGATCCAGAGAGCACACAGAAGGTCCCACACACAGGCTGGGCTTGGGCTCTGGCTGCAAAAAGATCTGGGGAGCAGGTGAATGGGTGGAAGGTCTCACACACTGGGCCTCCTTTTTAAATTTTATTTTTTTAATTCAACCTACCTGTTCATGTTATGTCTAAAATGTTTGGTATTCAGACAGATAGTGAGGTTAAGCTCAACTACCTACGTTGTAGGGTCATAATAATAAGCTTGTCTTCTGGAGGGGTAACAACTTAAGTATGCAGAACAAAAAGTAGAGAAAAAGAAGGGCTCCAAGCCAACATTTTGGCCCTAGCCTTTCAAGTTCAGTGAGGACTCAAGACATAGGAGAACTGTACTGTAACATCATGCAACTCAGTTGTATCCCAAACTGAGTTTCTAATCAAGAAGATTATGGAGTCACAGAGGAATATGCTAGATGATGTAGAGTGTGCCTAAGGAGAGTCACATGGAGACAAAACATTCTCTCAGGCTTCCACAGAGAGCAGATTGGCCAAGCAATGGCCATCTCATTCACATGGCTGACACTGACAAAGGATCTACAAACTTCAGTACAGAGTTTCAGGATAAATCCTGAGGGGATTTGATTGACCTTGTCAGATACAAAAGTTACATTTCTTTTTTTTTTTTTTTTTTTTTTTTTTTGTCTTTTTGAGACAGGGTCTCACTATGCAGTTCAGGCTGGCCTTAAGCTCACTTTGTAGCTCAGGCTGGTCTTGAACTCGCAACAATCCTCCTGCCTCAGCCTCCCCAGTGCTGGGATTACAGGTGTGCGCCACCACGCCCGGCAAAAGTTACATTTCTTGTTATATAGGTTTTGCATGATGATAAATTGACTATTAGTATAATTTAAAACTTCTTTTCAAAGACCAGTGATGCAGTTCAGCAGACTAAGCACTTGCTTAGGTAAGCATAGCTACCAGGGTTTAATCCCTGGCACCACATGTTGCACCAGCCCCACCCCAGGCATGCTGAGCCAGCAATGGAGTCCAGGTGTGGTGGCTCAGACCTGTATTCGCAGCACCAGGGAGGCTGTAATCAGGAGGATCACTATGAGTTTAAGCTGGACCTTGCACACACACAAAAAAAATTTCAAATAAGAGTATCTTCTTGGAATACGAAAATATTTAAGCCAAGCCACAAAAAATGGCTGGCAAGATAGCAACTTGTTAGAAATGCATATCCTCAGGCCACACTATAACTAGGAGAATTGTTTTTCTTTTTTTTTATACAGGGTCTACAGGGTCTTACTACGTAGATTGGACTCATAGTGGTCCTCCAGTTTACATCCTTCCAAGTCCTGGAATTACAGACATGCATCACCTACCCAGTCTCAATTGCTGTCTCAGCATGCCTAGGAGGCGGGCCTTGCCTGGCAGGCCCAATGATGGAACCCCCCCCCCCGCCACTGGGTCTGCCTAAGCAGGTGCTGAGAGTTTGTTGTAGGTTGTGTGTGTGTGTGTGTGTGTGTGTGTGTGTGTATGTGTGAGTGTGGCCAGCTCATCCCTTCCTGGGGGACGGGCTTGGGCGGAATGAGGTGTCAGGGGCTGAACCTTGGTCCCTGAGCTTGCCAAAGCAGGCGTTTCAGTCTACTGTGCTATCTCGCCAGCCGTTTTTTTTTTTTTTTCAAATGAAACTGTTCCACCTTCTCTTGCACACTTCTAGTAGCAAGCAATTCATTATCCCATGCCAAAGGAAGAGTAATCCATCTATAAATAGTCACAAATTATTAGAAAAGCATTTATCCTTCCTTTCTTAAATTTTCTGCCTGAACTCAGCATTGTGTCAAACACTCCACTCAAATTATTACATTTAAGCCCAGCACTATGAGATGAGAGGACAATTCGGGCCCCCTATCTTTATGGTCATGGTTGTTTTGTGATAAAATATACATTGCATAAAATTTACTGTTTTAAAACCACTTTCATTATACAGTTTGGTAATTAAGTATTGTATATTTACAATGTTTGCAAACATCACCCCTATTCATTTCTAGAACTATTTTCATACCTCAAACAGAAACCCACTACTTAATCACTTCCCTTCTGCCCCTCCAGTCTCTGTTCACCACTATTCTACTTTCAGTGTGTATGAATGTGGCTATTCTAAGGACTTCATATAAGTATAAACATATAACATTTGACCTTCTACATCTGATATTCAAAGCACATTGAAAGCAAACAATGAAAACAGAAAGGGAAAAGAAATGCTACTTCTTTGAGAATGTCGATAAAACAGATAAACCCATAGCCAGATTGATCCAGGGGAATAAAGACATGATTAACCAACATCAGGAACAGCACAGGAAACTTAATTATAGATCCTACAGATATTGTGGCAGGTGGACTCTAGCATCCCAGTCTCCTGATATCTGTGCCCCTGTATAATCCTCTTCCCTTTGAGTTTAGATTGACCCGTTGACTTGATTTTAACCAATTCAGTTCACAAAAGGTAGTGAAATATCAGGTCTGTAGTTAGTATAATGACAACCATCTTGCTGCAATGTCTTGATTAGTAGATTTCATGAAGCAGTCAAACATAGTGAAGAGGACAGTATGGCAAGCAACTGAGGGCAACTTTGACAATAGCCACTAGTAAATAACGTCCCCAGCCCAACAACCCACCAGAAACAGAGTCCTGCCAGTAACTACGTAAGGTTAGGAATAGGTCTTTGTCCATACTTATCTTCAGGTGAGATTCTAGTGTTGGCAATACTGAATACAGCCTAGTCAGAGATCCTGAACAGAGAAACCACTAGGTCCAAATTTCATTTTTTTTCTGTCTTTTTGAGACAGGGTCTCACTGTGTAGTTCAGGCTGGCTTTAAGCTCACTTTGTAGCTCAGGCTGGTCTCAAACTCACAACAATCCTCCTGCCTCAGCCTCCCGAGTGCTGGGATTACAGGCATGCGCCACCACGCTCGGCTTTAGGTCCAAATTTCTAAACTTCAGAATCAATGAGATAATAAATATGTGTTGCTTTAGACCACTAGACTTGTTTATTTTATTTTATTTTATTTTATTGAGAGACAAAGATCAATGAGACAGTTTCAAAGCTGATTAATAGGACATTTTCAATAATTAATACCTTTTACATTGTTATCTTCTTAGTGGGTATCCATAGTACAAGAAGCAGACAGGATATCCTGTCCAAACACTAGTACTACAAGTCTCTCTTCTCATCGAATCAAGCAAAAGTAGCTGTATATCTAACCTAACTATTCTATATATATAAATACAAAATGGTTCTTCCTTTGTATCCCCGTTTTTTGTTTAGTCCTGTCAGAGATGGGTATTCCATTGGCATTTAAATACTATAGGTGCTTGAATTCAGCAAAACACTCTAACATAGTCCAGCAGCCCACAATAGTAGTGGGTTATCCACAGAAATTTGTTGATTAGAGACTTTTGCAGCTCAGCATATTAATATGGGTTTACTTTATATACCTTGTTTTTCTACTTTTCTGCTGGATGGTTAAGACCAAGATAAAGCAAGACCTATATGACAAGAAGTGTAACTTTTGTATCTGATAAGTATCAGATTTTGTATCAGTCAAGTCCCCTCAGGGTTTATCCTGTAACCCTGTACTGTACTGTAGGTCCTTTATCAGTTGGACCACTACACTTGTAACAATTTGTTGCAGAAATAAACAAAATACTAGAACAGAGATTAAAATAAGGAAATACTATCAACAACTTTATGCTGGTACATTTAGTAATTTTAGCAAAATGGACAAATGAATTAATTTTTAAAAATTTATAAATTTCCAAAGCTTATTCAGAAGAAATCAATAATCTAAATAGTCTCATAACTATACAAAAATTATCCAGGTGTGTTGGTGTATGCCTGCAAACACAGCACTCAGGAAGTTGAGGCATGAGGAGCATTGTGAGTTTCAGACCAGCCTGGGTTACAAAGTGAGCTAAAGGACAGCCTAAAATGCATAATGAGATCCAGGCTCAGAAACACAAAACAAAAACACCATTGGGCTGGGGAGATAGCTCGGCGGTCTAAGCACAAACCTAGTAAGCGCAAGCAGCTGGGTTCAATCCCCAGCACTGCATGCAATGCTGGCCCCGGATCTGCAGACACCATACGGGCCACTGAAACCCAGCATGGTGGTACTTGCCTGTGATCCCAGTGCTGGGGAAGCTGAGATAGGAGGATCACTCCGAGTCGAAGCTGTGTAGCAAGACTCTGTACCAGATAAATAAATATATATATATATTTTTTTTTTGCAGAACCAGGGTTGAACTCAGGCCCTTGCTCTTGCCAGGGAAGTGCTTATTCCACTGAGCCACCTCCCTGGCCCCATAAATAAATATTTTTTAAAAATTAATTTATAATTCAATCACCTCACAGAGAAAACTTGGGCAGATTTTACTGCATTTAATAAAGAAATAATTGCAATTCTGTAGAAACTATTCAAGAAAACAGAAGATAATACTTCCCAACTCATTCTATAAGCAAACATTACCCGGATAGCAAAATCAGATGGAGATATTACAAAAACTACAGACCAATGCTTCCAAAGAAGTTAAATTTAAAATTATCACAATTTTAGCAAGTGGAATACAGCCATACATATTTAAAAAGATAATTTATCATGATTACAAGGATTGTGAAGTAGGTTTAAAATCAAAATTTATTACTGCATTTCACTATATTAACAAAATAAAGAAAAATCCTTATAATCATCTCTAAAAACACAGAAACATTTGACAAAATGCATCATCTGTACTAGTAAAAATCTCTAAGCAAATGAGGAATAAAAGGCATCTTCCTCTAAGTGAAGGGTTACTTCAAAAGACCTACAGCTTCCAGGCATGGTGGTACATGCCTGGAATCCCAGCAGTCAGGAGTCTGAGGCAAGAGGATCACTGCAAGTTCAAGGCCACTGAGCTACATAGTAAGCTCAAGGCCAGCCTGAACTGCTACACTGAGATCCTATCTCAAAAACAAAAATAAAATAAAAATCCTATAGCTTACACACTTACTAATGAGAGACTGAATGCTTTACCCCTAACAACAGGAACAAGGCAAAGCTATCCACTCTTAACCACTTGCGTACATTCAGCAGCATTATACTGAATAGAAGAAACTCTACCCAGTGAAATTAGGCAAGAAAAACAGCATGCAAATTATAAAGGAAAACATTAGGCCCTTACTCATCAATGACATGTTGTCTAAATAGAAAATCTATACTGCATGAAAACACTACAACTAATAAGTGAGTTTAGTAAAATTGCAAGATATACAATTAATAGGAATCGATTTGTATTTTTATGTATTTATCATGAAGAGTGGGATTTTATTTATTTTTATTTTTGTCTTTTTGAGACAGGGTCTCACTATGCAGTTCAGGCTGGCCTTAAGCTCACTTTGTAGCTCAGGCTGGTCTCGAACCCACAACAATCCTCCAGCCTCAGCCTCCCAAGTGCTGAGATTACAGGCATGCGCCACCACGCCCGGCTGAGTGGGATTTTAAACTTTTTAGTTTTATTTGTTAATTATATTTTTCACATTTTTGAAACAGCACAGGAGCCAGAAAGACAGCTCAGTGGTCTAAGTGCCTGGCTGGCAAGTACAAGGAACAGGTTTGATCCCTGGTACTGCATGTTGTGCCAGCCCTGCCTTGCTGGCCCTGGATGCCTGTAATCTCAGAACTGGTGAGGCTGAGACAGGAGGATCACTGCACTAAAAGTCCAAGCTGCATAGTGCAACCCTGTATCAAATAAATAAATACTTAAAAATTTTAAGATAAAATATAAAATATTTAGTGATAAATTTAATGAAAAATGCACAATATTTGTACACTGAAAATAACAAAGAATTTACTAAGAGAAAATAAACATAGAAGCCGGGCATGGTGGCGCATGCCTGTAATCCCAGCACTCGGGAGGCTGAGGCAGGAGGATTGTTGTGAGTTCGAGACCAGCCTGAGCTACAAAGTGAGCTTAAGGCCAGCCTGAACTGCATAGTGAGACCTTGTCTCAAAAAGACAAAAAAAAAATAAAATAAAATAAACATAGAAATACTATATTTATGGTTTGCATGATTCATTAAGATGAAAATGTCAATTCTGCCTGGAAAGTACAAGGTTCTGAGTTCAATCCATGGTACCAAAAAAGAAAAAGTCAATTCTCAAAATGATCAATAGTATCATCCCCAAATCACCTAAACTCCCCAAAGGCTTTCTTATAAACACTGAAAACTGTTTCTAAATTTCTTGCAAAAGAATCTAGAATGCTGTCTAGTGAGACCCTATATCAAATACACAAAAATCTTTTTGAATGAATAGAGTTAAAGTACTTATACTAAATGATTTCAAAATTTATTTATGAAGTATAGATGCAAAGACTGATGGAAGAGGATAAAGGGCTTAGAACGGTGGCTGGTTTTGACTGAGATAGCAAGGCGATTCCATGAATCTGTTTAATTTTTTTGCAATAAGAAAATTTATTACTGTCTTTTCCTCATCAAAATTTATGATCTTGGTCTTTCCTTCTTGCCTTTGTAGGGAGCCAAAAGAGTAACACTGGATACTTTAACAATCTTCAAGTGAATTCTAGGAATGTCACCAACCTCATGACCTTTTCCATCAAATCCAACAACCAGCACTTCATTTTTTTCCTCAATGAAGTATAAGCATCCATCATTAGGGACAAAAGCTGTGATTTTCTTGCTGTTCTTAATCAGATGGACTCTGACACACTTCCTGATGGTAAAATTGAGCTGTTTGGCAGCCCTACTCTTTCCACCACTATGTCTTTTGCACGGGGAGCACCCCCGCAGGGGTTGGCCTTCTGGGCTGTGCCCAGATGGGCCTTCTTGTGCTGCTTGTCATGCCACTTCTGGTCCTGGAGGTGACTGTGGAGCTTCTTGGCAATACAGAGACTACGACACTTGCCCATCCTGCTGGTGCGAAGGCCGAAGCAAAAGAATCTGTTAATCTAGTAACACTGTACACAAATCTATTTAACCATTGAGATATTTATTTATTTATTTATTTATTTATTTATTTATTTTTGTGGTACTGGGGATTGAACTCAGGACCTTGTGCCTACCAGGCAGGTGTTTATGCCACTGAATTATCTCCCCAGCCTGAGACCTTTATTTGCACATTAATGATATTCTGTGTTCTGAAAGTGTAATTTACTTGACCAAGATCATTCTTTTAGTGAGAGATATTTTCAGATATACAAATATGCTCCTTGTATCACCCAAAAGATTCTCATTTTTACTGGCATGAATTAAATCTTGAATGCTTCAAAAGTAAATACTGCTTCTATTTCTGTGCTTTCACTATTTTCTGGTCCATCTCTATTATAGGACTTACTCCACAGTATAATAATATGTCCTCTACGAAAGATGTTGAGCATTTCTTCTGCCTAGAAGATGTGGGCTGGTCACTTTTTTGTTTTCCCCTACTAGTTTCAGTGATTGGAATATGGTGGAATTTTAGTAAGTGTTTCTTGAGTAAAATGAGTTGGAGGCATGATTTCCCAAAGAACATCTCAAGAACAAGAGTGTAAACATCCTAAAGTATAGAATTCCACACTGGAATGAGAGAAAATTTTAAGAGAGGAAGTCAGGTTAGTGGGAGATGAAGCATATTTTCACAATGAATCAGGGAAGTAGATATAATGAGGCATAGTCATATCATCATAACAGAAATTTCTAGTTCAGTATAGCTGGTTACTGTATAGTCACTAAATAATTGTGTACATTAAGAACCAAGTATAAGGCTGGTGAGATAGCTCAGTGGACTAAGCGACAGCATTGGCAAGCACAGGGACTAGGGTTTGACTCCCAGTCCCTCATGCCATGCCAGCCCCACCCCTGGGGCGTGCTGAGCTGGCCACAGAGTCTGGGCATGTGGAGCATGCCTGTAATCCCAGAGCTGGGGAGGCTGAAAACAGGAGGATCACTACTTATCCAAACTGTGTAGTGAGACCCTGTGCCAAATACATAAATGAAAATAAAATAAAAATTAACAATAAGTAAAAATATTTTTTAAAGAACCAAGTATATGGTTGAGGATATAGCTCAGTGGTACAGTGCTTGCTTGCCAACTGTGAGGTGCTGAGTTCAATGCCTGGTACCAAAATAAAGAAAGACAAGTATGATGCTGTATTCCATACAATAAAAGCATATTATGACATAACAGCCATATTAAAATTATTATTATTTAATAGCACTAGGCCTATAGGTTTGGGTGTCAGTTCAATATGTTAAATGAAATCATTTCATTCATTCATTCATTCATTCATTCATTCATTCATTCACTGCGAGGCAAGGTTTCCCAGGCTGGTCTCTAACTCCTGGGCTTAAGTGATCCTCCTTTCTCAACAACCCAAGTAGCTGAGACTATAGGTTGAGAAATCACTTCACAATTATTATTATTATTGTTGTTGTTGTTGTTTATATAGTACAGGGTCTATAAGGTGTCACTACTTAGAGTGGACTCATAGTGATTTTCCTGTTTACAGCCTCTCAAGTGCTGGGATTACTGGTGCTCACCAGCACGCCCAGTCTCAATCACCGGCTCAGTACGCCCTGGGGGCTGAGCTCTGCCTATGCAGGTGCTTTTTAGTCTGCTATTTGGCCAGCCCTCTCACTTCACAACTGTTGTTCTCAAAATAAAAATGTTAGAAATATATGAGGAATACTAAAAATAAAAATGTTAGAATATGAAAGTACGTCACAAAAGAAACTAATATTTATTGATGCTGACATACATAATCTCATTTAAAGTTCATGCCTACCTTGTGAGATGAATACCACAGTCCATTTTACAAGAACTTTTTTTTTCGCAGCTCAGGCTGCCTTAACAACTGGTCTCCTGCGGCATGTGGAGGTGGAGATCGAACCGCAGTTTCGCACACCTCACTGACTTTGCACAAGCATGTGCTTTAATCAACTGAGCTAAACGGCAAGCCCCCACCACTGTCCATTTTAAAGATTTCAGAAACCAAAGCATCTTCTCTACCAACAATCTGCATTGTATCAGAAACTAGATTGCCCAAGTGTTCCCATAGTAATTTCCAAATCCTAAAACATGTTTGATACAGTGAACTTTTACAATGATTTCAATTTTTTTTAATTTAAAGAGTTTAATTTTCCTAACTTGCAGATCCTCTTGTTGAGGATTAAAAAAAAAAAAAAAAAAACAGTAATGTATCATTCCCAGGACCCTGAGTTCAATGCCTAACACACACACACACACACACACACACACACACACACACACACACACACTGACAATGGGTCCACCTAGTTCACAACATGGAAATTCAAAGCAGGTGTTATTCAAGGAGCACCCAAAATTTTTTTAAAGAGTCCTTAACATCCTTTTGTGTAAAAATCACATTGTAACTTTTTGTGGAACAAGTAAAAAGAAAATAAGTACTATAACATATTTGATAAATTCCAGACATTGTGCTAAACACTAATTCTTACATGTTTCTTTTATGATATTTTAAAAGTGGCCACTTTCTAAAATGTTTATATAAATTATAAGCTTTTAAAAGTAATTTTTGAAAAGGAAATTTCAACCCATTGTAAATATAGAAGCTAAGAATGCAATTCAATGAATAGAAAATTTGTAGAAATGCAATTCAGAGAATAGATCCCTGGGCTGGAACCTCAAAACCACAATGAATGAATGAATGAATGAATGAATGAATGAATGAATGAATGAATGAATGAATGAATGAATGAATATAAAGACAGTGAGTCTTTGCTTTCAGCTCAGTGTGTGTGTGTGTGTGTGTGTGCGTGCATGTGCGTACGTGCATATGTGTGTGTGTGTGTTACTGGCAAATGAACCTAGGACCTTCACACTGAACTACATCCCTGGACCTTTATGATTTTTATTTTTGTTCTCCTCCTCCCCCTCCTGGCCCTCTTCCTCCTCCCCCCACCTCCTTGTCCTTTTTGAGACAGATTCTCACTAAATTCTAAACTGTCCAGGCTGGTCTGTGATTTATAATCCTCTGGCCTCAGACTCCCAAAGTGCTGGCATTCCAGAGATGCATCGTCATGCCCTGGTCAGCTCATGTTTTTTAAATCATTAAATTTTCTTCCATGTTAAAAAAAAGTGTTCTTAACATAAATGTGCACAGTTTAAAGGGCTGCAAACTAGTTCTGAACTAGCTCTCTTATAACTGACATCTTTCCATATCATAAATTATACCAACTATACCTTGAGAACAGTGGAGAGGAACTTGGGAGAAAAATTGATGGTTTATTTATTTATTTATTTATTTATTTATTTATTTATTTATTTATTGGTGGAGCTTGGGATTGAACTCAGGCCCTTGCACTTGCCTGGGAAGCACTTATTCCACTGAGCCATCTCCTAGCCCCAAATTGATGTTTTTATAGAAGATTCCAAATTCCTAAATATAAAAAGAAGGGGTCAAAAAATGGTTCATGATTGCACTGGTTTCCTTTTGACTAGATACAATAAATGACTGCTCCAGCATCACAACTTTCTAAGATTTGATTTTTTTTTCAGAACTAGGGAATGAATTCAGACCCTCACGCTTGTCAGGCAAGCGCTTATCGTACTGAGCCATCTCCCCAGCCCCTTAAGATTTTATTTTAAAGAGAAAAAAAAAAGTAAAACAAAATTTTAAAACAAGATAATAGGCCATTAACAATGGTTAACACGCAGCATATTGTTACCCTTATAACACTGCAGTTTTACATCTGCAAATCTAGACATTACAAGGAAGATGGGGTGTCCAATTAGGGAAGCTGCATTCCAGCTTGAAATCTGCATCTCAAAGCTGCCTTATCTCCACACCACCTCTGTTCTTCCTCACTGTCTTCCTACTCCCTTCCTCCCTCTCTTCTTTTCCTTTCTTTGTTTGTAAAACTCATTAGAATCTCAAGACACCACAGAAAGTTCACAGTGCACTAAACACTTCCTGGGCATTCAGCTCCTTGTTGATCCCTATTAGCACCCCTGAGTTGCTCCTGGAATTCCTTTTTGGCCACTTCCTGCAAGTCCTAAGGCAGAGAAAAAGGAGTCACTAACAGACCACAGAAGTTCAAGGTACAACACAGAGTGGGGTGCCTTCACCCCACCCCACCCCACCCTGCTAGATTTCCAAAGCAGACTTGGCTGGATCCTGGAGAAGTGTCCCCCCATGCTACCAGAATTGGGCTGCAGTCCTGGTAACTGGCCCATCTCAGCCTCATCTTGGCATCCTCCATGTAGCTGTGACACTCAGGACCAAGCCCAGATGCATGGTCACGTCGGCTTCCACCTGTCTGAGTGGCAGCAGCCAGGAAATTGTAATTTGCCCCTGGCAGAGTTGTGTCTGTGGCTTCTGACTCCTGGGAAGTCCCCAGCAGTGCCCTAGGGTCAGAAAGTTCTTCTTTGGATACCAAAGGCATGTTATTAAAAAACAAAACACAACCATTGACATCTAGTCATGCTGTCCTTTGGGAAAATTCCCAGTAGGGGGATAGCTGGCTTGAATGGGATTTCTAGTCCTATTCTTTTGAGGAGTCTCCATACTGACCTCCACAATGGTTGTACCAGTCTACATTCCCACCAGCAGTGGAGAAGTGTTCCCTTTTCCCCACAATCTCTCCAACATTTGTTATTGGTTGATTTCCTTATGATAGCCATTCTTTCTGGAGTGAGATGGTATCTCAGTGTTGTTTTTATTTGCATTTCACGAATGGCTAGCGATGTGGAGCATTTTTTCATATATTTGTTCACTTCTTTAATTTCGTCCTCTGAGAAGTGTGTATTCATCTCAGATGCCCATTTCTGAATCGGGTCTTTAAATTTGAGGGCCCTGTTATATCTTAGTTCTTTATAAATTCTAGACAGTAGACCACTGTCTGATTG
>PVKA01049098.1:0-13438 GCA_004027165.1 Ctenomys sociabilis
TTTTCCCCACAACCTCTCCAACATTTATTGTTGGTTGATTTCCTTATGATAGCCATTCTTTCTGGAGTGAGATGGTATCTCAGTGTTGTTTTTATTTGCATTTCACGAATGGCTAGCGATGTGGAGCATTTTTTCATATATTTGTTCGCTTCTTTAATTTCGTCCTCTGAGAAGTGTGTATTCATCTCAGATGCCCATTGCTGAATTGGGTCTTTAAATTTGAGGGCCCTTTTATATCTTAGCATAAGTTTCATTTACAATTTAGAAAACATTGAACTGTTATGCAATTTAATTTTTTTTCCATTCCATGGGTTTACAAGGTATTTGTCTACATACCCAGAAAGTATTTATCTCTCTCACAGAGAGAGTAACTTGTCTTTCGCAGAAAGTAATCTGCTTCACTTAGATGTCAAGGGAAGAATTTTGATGAACAAATAGGAGAAAGAAATATCACTGCTTAAGTTTGCATCATAATATCATTTATGATTTAAAAACTTTGAAATGTTTGTTATGAAATTTAATTTTTTGTATATTTCATGGATTTTCAAGGTGTATTTCTACATGACTTCTCATATAGATTTGTATGTGTAACTACAAGTTACTGCCTGTGTGACTATACACAGATGCATAGCTTGGACATGATGTCAGTCTCTAAAACACTGCTAAGCAGTTTAAAAATCAGTCTGCTACAATTTTCAGCATTAATAAATGGAAAGAAGTGTAAGAAAGCTACAGAGAAATATACACATTTTTTTCCTTGTGTGTAAAAATGAGCAAGTAATTCATGTATCTCCCTTGGAGTACTTACTATTTTGATAGTTTTCATTATTTTCGTTGGTATTTTCTTAGTTGGTTGAATTTTATTAAGAGCAGTGTGTTTGATATTGGACTAGCATTGTCTAAATTTCATCAGCTGACATCCTTGCAGTGTCCTCCTTGAGTTCTACTAGTTTCACATTATATTTTTTGTATTTTTAGAGTCTTAATCTAGACCTTGCAAGAATATTTGTAGCATTTCTATCATGACAGGAGGAAAAGCCATTGTGAGGGAAGACAGCAAAGTACCTTTCTTTGTGTTCATAAGGTAAGATGCTCTGTTCTTTCTGAGTAGAGAATTAATATTTCTACTCCAGTAGCCACAACATTTATGTTTTCTGTTCTGGACATCTAGGATCACCTGAATGAGAAAAGTATTCTTAGTAACCAGATCTGAACAACATACTAATCAATTTTTAGAAAGAACATCACTAATTAGTTTGTGAAAGATAAACAAAATAGGCAGAAACAGTATCTTTTGAGACAGTGAGATAGAAAATTAGCATCACATAGAGGTTAAATGCTCCTCCAAATGGGAAATAATAGTACAAAGCTCAGTGAATTCCCTAGTGTACTCTCTAAGGATATTTTTAGAATAAAGTGTTTGGTTTAACCTAATCCCCCACTGTGGAATATTTAATAAAATAGATGCTAAATATGAAAATTCATATTAACCAATATAGCTATGCATGCAGCTTTATTACAAATAAACTCATATTTTGTTAATCACTGCAGAAGTTATAGGAATTTGAAGAACAGAGAAAATGTAGAAACAGGCATATCACTTATTTTGTGTACAGAAACTGCCTTATGATATCATACGAACATGGTTAACTTTGAGAACAATGCACATAATTAAAGACCACTATAATAATAGACTCTTTCTTTGAAATACTGCCCCTGGGATCTCAGATAAGTATATATATGAAATAATCCTCTTAAACTGATGGTGAATATTACCAACGTATATAAAATGATGTACAGATGTCTAGTTAGAAAAAGTTAATTTTCAACTTGGGTGGGAATCCCCAGTTGTTTTGAGTCAGCATGTTTGTTGGAAGAGCATAAAAGGAGGAATGGATCTCTGCTGATCTTCACTGGAAGGGATACCTTGAAGCCACTCTTCTTCAAGAATTTGTGTGTGTGTGTATGTGTGTGTATGTGTGTGTGTATGTGTGTGTATGTGTGAGTGAATGAGTGAGTGAGTGATTTTTTTTCAAAAGAGTATTGCATTGGCTTGTTTTTGCTGGGGAACCTCAGTCCTCATCTTCATCTCAGACATTGTCTTTCTGGCTTAGATTCTTCAGCATTTTGACATAGACATTTCATCTTCCAGCACAGAAACTGGGCCTTTATCGTGCAGACCCCTTGGTCCAGAAACTGCTTTATGGATCCTTTGGGCTCCTAATACAGTCTTTCACTAGACATTGCCTTGTGCTCTAGCCCTGGACATGATCCTCTGGTCTCGAGGGTGCAAAAGGACATCTTCCACTCTTCTACATATGACTGCAGTAAGCAATCACTAATACATAGAAATAACAATTGAATCATGAAACAGACATAAAAACTATCCAGCCCATATTAGCATGAACATTCCTTTTCAATGAACTAACAAACACTAATCATATAATGTCTGCTTCTCCCTTTTCCCTCCCTTCTCTTCTACTTTTCCCCTACTAATTCCTTTTTCCTTTAAGCAATTACTTCTCATTGCACTGTACCTATTGTATATTTTAGACCTCAAGGAAACAATATGATGTGTACACATTAGTCTAATTTATCTCACTTGTGAGTACGATCTCTAGTTGCATCCATTTACCTATAAAATTTACCTGTCAAATTTATCCTGCTTTATAGCTGTGTGATATTGCACTATATAAAAATACCATATCATTTTTATCCATTCCTAGGTTGACCAGCATTTGGGTTGTTTCTAAGATATAGCTATCACAAGTTAAGCTGCTATAAATGTGAGTGCACATAAATCCCTGTGGAGTGGCATTTTTAATTCTTCTTGGAAGATATCCAGCAGGGGAATAGCTGCATTAAATGGATCCTCTACTCTTAGCTTTCTTAGGAATCTTCATACTGAATTCCACAGTGATTACATCAGCTTGCAATCCGACCAACAGTGGAAAAGTGGTCTTTTCACCCTACAGCTTCTCCAGGATTTGTTATTGGTTGATTTCTTGATAATGTCCATTCTTGATGGATTGAAATGTAATCTTAGTGTTTTTTTTTGAATTTGCATCTCTGGAATAACCAATGATGTTAAAGAGTTTTTTATATATTTATTTGCAATTTGTATTTTCTCATTTGAGAAGTATATATTAAACTCAAATTCCCACTTTAGTATTGGTTCTTTGATTTTGGGGAGGGCTGAATTTGTTAATTGTTTATATATCTTAGATAGTACTGCTCTGTCAAGATACATTTGATTAAAACTTTTTCACATTCTGTGTGTTATTTGTACTTTCTTAGTGAATTTTTTGATATGCACAAGCTTTTTATTAAGACAAAATTCAAGATGCTAATTCTTTGGAGTACTTCCCATGTACTTTGGGTTTTGTTAATGAACTCTCTGCCTACATCTATGTCTTCAATATTTCCAACTAGTTTTTCTTCCAGTAAATTTACTATTTCTGTTTTAAATATAGATCTTTGATTCATTTTGACTTTATTTTAGCGCGCGGTGAGAGACGGGAGTCTCATTTTAGCTTTTGGTATGTAGAGAGGCAGTTTTTCCAACACAACTTATGAAACAGGCTTTCTTTCTTTCAGTGAAAATTTTTGACCTTTGTCAATGAAAAGGTGCTTGAGTGTTTTTAATACTGTGGCTCCATCTTTTAATAATCTGTTCAATTAATCCTCAGGTCTGCTTTTTTTCCAAAACCATGCTTATTTTAGCACAGTAGTTTTGTAGTATAATTTCAAATCAGGAATTTTGATGCCTCCAGCCTTGCCTTTGTTATCCAGGAATGCTTTTGCTATTACTGTTCTCTTCTGGTTCCAGGAGAATTTCAGGAATGTTTTCTCTAGATCTGCCAGGCATACTAATGCTATTTTTATGAAGATTGAATTAAATCTGTATACCAATTTGAGGGAATACCAACATTTTCACAGTGCTTATTCTTCCTTTCCATGAGCCAGGAATATTTTTCCATTTTTGGAAATGCTCTTTTAATATACATATAAACTGAATCTCAGAAGAAGAGGTGAGAGGTAAAGGAATAAAAAAAACCATAGTTTTTTCTTCATTAGTACCTTTATTTTTATTATTTTTAAAGAAAATAAAAAATAACAAGACAGGGGCCAGCAAGATAGCTCTGCATGCTAAAGTATCTGCCTAGCTAAGTTAGGCAAGCTCAGAGATCAAGGTTCAACCCCTGGCAGCACATTACATGCCAGCCTGACACCAGAGTGGCCTGAATCGGCCAGAGTCTTACAGCACTGGTGCATGCTTATAATCCTAGCTATGAGGAGGCTCAAAACAGGAGGACCGCTGTGAGACCGAGCTGCATAGTAGGACACTGTAGCAACAAAGAAAAGCAAAACAAGCATTAGGAATAATACAGAATTTCACTAAACAAAGTAATAGGAATTCAACAATGGTTGTTTTATTGCATAATGTTGTCTTTAAATTAGTTGTTCAGATTACCAGACACAAGAATGTAAATGGTGCAAATAAAGTTATAAAAACTAAAAATGAGAAAAAAAACAAACATTTACTGCTTCTTTTAATAGACTTATAGAAATTAAGGACCAGCATGATAGTTCAGCTGATTAAAGCATCTACTTAGGCAGACGCAGCAACTTGGGTTCAATTCTCAGAATGCTGTCTGGGTCCTGTCCATGGGGCAATCTGAGAAAGCTATTAAGACTAGGCATGGTGGAGAATGTCTGTAATACCAGATCTTGGGAGGCTGAAAACAGGAGGATCACTATGCGTCTGACCTATGTAGTGAGATCCTATAGACCCTGTATTAACACATTTTAAAAAATCAAAAATACAATCATCCAAGCTATCCAGTATATATAAAGAAGAAGAAGAAGAAAAAAAAAAAATATATATATATATATTCCATTTCTTCTTTCTTTCTTTTGCCCATTGCATCATCTGAGATGTTTTTTCACTTTTAATAGTATCTTTCCCTGGGCCAGCCAAATAGCTCAGCAGATTAAAGCACCTGCAAGCAGGCACAGAGACCGGGTGTTGGATCTGCAGACCTGCTGTGTCGGCCTCGCCCCATGGGCGAGCTGATGAGGCAACTGAGACTGGGCGTGGTGGCATGGACCTGTAATCCCAGCTCTTGGGAGGTTGTAAACAGGTGGATCACTATGAGTCTGATCTAATAGTGTCCCCTGAACACCCTGTAGACCCTTCCCTAAAATACAAAAAAAAAAAAAAAAGAAAATAAAGAAAGAAAAGAAAAATAGTATCTTTCCCTTTCATAGTACGTTTTACCTTTCAGAACCTACATATTCTTTCAGGTTCTCACAGTAGCAAGAAACTATATTTACATATGCAGGCTTATGATTTATTTTGCTTATACGTTTGGTATCTAGATGCATCCATTTACCTATAAAGGCTTCAAGTTTGATTTATAGCTGAGTAGTACCTCATTATATAAAATTATCACAACTTTGTTACCCATTCCTCAGTTGATGGGCATTTAGCTTGTTTCCACCATTTAACTATGACAGATTGTGCTGTTATACACATGAGTGTAGATACATTGCTATAGTAAGATGTTTTCAGTTCTTCTGAAAAGATACCCCTAAGAGGAAAAGCTGGGTTAAATGAGGTGCTCCAATCCTAGTTTTTGGAGGAATCTCCAGACTGATGTCCACAGTGCTTGTACAAGTGTACACTCCCACCAACAGGTGACAAGGATTCCTTTTACCCCACAGCTGCTCTAATATTTGCTATTGGTTACTTCCAGATGATACCCATTCCCTCTGGAGTGAGAGGGAATCTCAGTTTAGTTCTATATAATTTTTATTTTTTTAAAAAAGAGAGTACAGAATAGTTTTAAAACAGAAAAATTATAGGTCATACAGAATTTTACTTAACAAAACAATATGAATTTCACAGAACTTACTGTAATGCATAATATTGTTCATAGTACCAGACATATGCATGTAAAATTAGAAGAAAAAAATTTTAGAAAGAAAAATATATAAAAAAGAGAAAGATCAAATTGAAAAAAGGAAAAGAAAAGAAAAAGGTATAAAACAAATTAACTATTAACTGCTCCTTTCCCAACTACTTCCAATTGTGCAAACCAACCTGTTTACATACATAGATATTTCTTTTTCCCTCATTATCTCTCCTGCCTTTCTCTTCAACTCAGTAATACCTTTCTTTTGGATAGGTTCATTCCCTTTTCCCAGTATCTATTGTACCCTTCAAGTTTTATTTTCTCTTTCAAGTTCTTACACTAAGGAGATAATGCAATGTTTGCACACACTAGTATGATTTATATCGCTTAAGAGTATGGTCTCTACTTGCATCCACTTACTAATAAAAGCCTCAAATTTTCCAATTTTATAGCTTAATACATACTCCATAGTGTAAAAATACCACATGCTCTTTATCCATTCCTCACTTGATGAGTATTTGGGTAGTTTCCAAGATTTAGCTATGATAGATGAGTTGATATAAACATGGGTACACATAAATCACAGTGGTATGATGTTTTTAGTTATTCTGAAAAAATACCCAGGAGGCAAAATACTGACTTGAATGGGATTTCCAATCCTTCCTTTTGAAGGTATCTTCTCTTCAATTACCAAAGTTCTTTTACCAGTCTGCACTCCCACGAACAGTAGAGAAGTGTTCTTTTCTCCTCGCAGACCCTCTGGCTCTTGTTATTGGCTGGCTTCTTGATGTTAGCCATTCATTTTGTGATAAGATGGAATCACAGTGTGGTTTTAATTTGCATTGCTCAAATGACCAATGGTGTTGAACAATTTGTCATATATTTATTAATCATTTGCATTTGTTCATCACAAAAGTATATATTCTTCTCAGTTGCCTGTTTTTGTATTGGGTCTTTGAATTTGGGGGACCTGATTTTTTAATTCTTTATGTGTTCTAGATAGAAGGCTTTTGTCAGAAGGACAGTTGATTATAATGTTTTCACAGGTTATGGGTTTTCTTTTCACCCTGTTGGAGATTTTGTTTTAAGTGAAGAAACTTCAGAATAAGATAAGATCCCAGTTGTTTATTCTTTGAAGTATTACCCATGCAGTTTGATTTTTTTTTGTCCATAAACTCTCTACTAACCCCATGTCTATAAGATTTCTACCTACATTTCCTTCCAAAAGATTTAGTATTTCTGTTTTAGTTTTTACATCTTTGATCCATTTTGACTGTAGTTTAGTGCATGGTGATTGACATGTGTCTACTTTAAACATTTAACATGTGAAAAGCCAGTTTTTCCAGTACCATTTATTAAAGAGGCTATGTTTCTTCCAGTGAACATATTTGGTCCCTTTGTCGAAGATATAGTGACAGATTGTATTTGTAATTGTATTTGCACCTTTAATCTGTTACACTGATCCTCGGGTTTGTCTGTATGCCAGTTCCATGCTTATTTTGTCACAGTAGCTTTAAAGTATAATTCAGTCAGGGATTATGATACCTCCTGCCTTTCCTTTGTCTCCCAGGAGATATTCTGGGTCTATTCTGGCTACAAATGAACTTGAAGATAGATTTTCTAACTCTGTGAAGTATACTAATGGCATTTTAATCAGCATTGCATTAAACCTGTGTAACAATTTGGAGAGTACAGCCATTTTCACAGTGCTAGTTCTTCATATTCAGAAGCATGAAATATCTTTTCATTTTCTCAAATTCTATTCAATCTCTTTTCTCAGAGTACTATGATTTTCCCAGTATAAATCTTTTACTTTCTTTGTGAGATTGATTCTGGAGTATTGCATTTTCTTAATGTTATTGTGCAAGGTGTGGTTTACCTAATTTCTCTCTCAATGAGTCCACTATTTGAATACAAAAAATGCTACTGATTTTAGGTGTTGATTTTGTATCTTTCTATGTTACTGAATTTTGTGATTAAATATACAAGACTCTTGGTGGAGTTTTTGGGGTTCTCTATTACACAGGTCATCTGCAATTAATGGTAATTTAACTTCTTTTACAATACTTATTCTATTTGTTTCTTTCTATTGTCTAATTGCTATGAATAATTTTCCAGAACTATATTGAATAGCAGTGGAGACAGTGAACATCTTCTCATGTACATGATTTTAAATGGAAGGCCTTCAGTACTTGCTTATTTAGTGTGATGTTGGCTATTGCTGGATGGCTCATAGATAGATTTAATCAGGTTGAGATATAGATCATGTATTCTGATTTTGTGTAGGGCTTTTATCATGATTAGTGCTGGATTCTGTCAAAAGGTTTCCTGCATCTATTGAGATGATCATGTTGTTTTTGTTCTTGGCTCTATTGATGTGATGTATTACAGTCATGGATTTATGTATGTTGAATCATCCCTGTATTCCTCAGTTGAATCCCATTTGGTCATGATGAACAATCTTAATGATTTGCAGCATTATTTGCTTATGTCTTATTGAGGATTTTTGCAGCTATATTTATTACAATTACAGAGACTGACCTATATTTTTTATTTGGGTATTTATCTGTTTTTGTTGTTGTTGCTGTTAATGTTTTGCAGTTTCTCTTTTTCTTTTTTTTTTGGTTTTGTAATCAACATAATACTTGCCTCTAGAAATGTGTTTGGGAGAATCACTTCCCTTTCAATTTCATTGAAGAGTTGAACAAAAGTTAGCATTAGGTCTGCTCCAAATTTTTTGTAGAGTTCTGCTGTGAATTCACTGAAACCTGGGTTTTCGTCTGTCAGTAGGTTTTTCATTACATTTACAATTATTGGAATATTCAGAGTTTGTTTATCTTCTTGACTCAGATTTAGCATTTTGTCTGTATTTAGCCACGTATCCTGTTTTCCATCATGTGAGAATAAAGATTTTGGAAGTAGGTATTGGTGATCTTCTGTATTTCTCCAAGGTCTGCATTGACTTGGCCTTTTTTGTTCCTTACTGCATCAATTTGGGTTTTTCTTTTCTTTTTTGATTCGGTTGTTTAGGGGTTTATCAATGTTATATATTCTTTTGAAGAACCAACTCTTTGATTCATATATTCTTTATATTGTTTTCCTCATTTCCATTGTATTAATTTCTGCTCTAATCTTTATAATTTCCTGCTTTGTTTGGGCTTTGGGCTTAATTTGTTCTTCTTTTTCTAGGAGCTTGAGGTGCATTATAAGATTGTATATTTTGGCTCATTGTATTTTCTTAATGTTCAAATTTACTATTAGACGTTTTCCTCTTAAGACAGCTAAAGAGGTTCCAGTAAGTTTTATCTACATTTTAATTTCATTGTAAATTTTTAAATTTTTTTTCTTTGATTTCATCTGAAATCCACTGGTTGTTTAGGATTTTGTTATTTGATCTTCATTAGTTTATGATGTTTTTATAGTTTCTTTTGTCAGTAATTTCCAGTTTCATTGCACTGTGGTCAGATAGTATGTATGGGATGATTTCCATTCCTTTGTATTTATTTAAACATGCTGTATGTTCTATTATACGTTCTGTTTTAGAGAACACCCAATGTGCAGCTCAGAAGAATGTGTACTGAGTTGTTTCTGTGTGAAACACCCTGTAAAGATCTACTAAGTCAATTTATTCAGTTTTGGTTTAATTCTATTATTTCTTTGCTGATTTTTCCCTGGTTGATCTATATCTTTATGACTATGGCATATCAGTGTCCCTCATTAAATTGTATTCTTGCTCATTTGCTTTTTCGTGTCTGTGAAAATTTGTCTTAAGTAGGTGGGTTCTTCATTGGATGCATATATATTTGCAGTTCTTATCCCTTCCTCTTGCAGTTTTCCCTTAACAATTATATTTTTACCTTCTTTATTTCTTTGAATGGTTTTTGGTTTGAAGTTGATATTTTCAGAATCCAGAATACCAGCTATCCCTGCTTCTCTCTGGTTTCCTGTGGCATACAGTTTTGATTTCTATCCTCTGAATTTTAGTCTGTGAATTTCCTTTTGAATTAAATGTGTTTCTTGTATGCAGCTTATTGTTAGAATTTGTTTCTTAATCCTCTTGTCTAGTCTGTTTCTTTTCACTGATGAGTTGGGGCCATATACATTGATGTTTATAAGTGAAATATATTGGCTTACCTATTTTCTGCTATAGATTCCATACTTTTTCTCTCTTTTTAGTTACTTGCTCTGTTTTGTGGTTCCTTTCTGTTATTCTTGAAGCTGTGGTTGTTTCTTTCTCCTATAATATCTGTCAGTGCTCTTCGTAGGATTGGTTTAGTGTAATGAGTTTCTTATGTTGTTCTTTGTCATGGGAGTATCTTATCTCGCCATATAATTTGATAGATAGTTTTGCATGGTACATTAGTCTTGGGTGGAAGTTATTTTCTTTCAGGACCTGAAATCCTTCACTCCAAGCTCTTTTTCACAAGTTCAGTTTAGTTGTGCTATCTATTTGCTGACTTTTTAATCTAGCTGATCTATCTCTTTGTGAAAAGGGGATATTAAAGACCACCATTGTAATTGTGTTATTTCTTAATTATTATTTTCATGTCTATTAAAATTTGTCTTACATAGTTGAGTTCTCCTACATTTGTTGCACATATTTTTATATGCAATTTCCCCTAACAAGCTCTTATTTTAAAAAGTCATTGAAATTTTTGAATGCTTTCTCTGTATCTATTGACATGATCATGTGTTATTTATTATTTCAGGGTATCTGATTCATTGATTTGTATATGTTCAAACATCATATAACACAGGGTTAATCACTGTTTTATAATTAGAAAACCTCTTACCAAATTATGTTCCAAGTTAATTAACATAATAAGACAGTATATAAAAAAGTCCACAATTAACCTATTATTTGCTTATAGGAAACCAAAAACATTTTCTTGAGGATCAAGTTCAAAACAAAAATGATACAAAAATAGACAAGAACATATCAAAAGCATTTAACTGGAAAAGAAAAAAGGTCTTCTTTTTGTAGATGATATTATTATATGTGTAAAAAATACTGAAGAACCGCTCACTTTCCCCACCACATACAACTTTTAGAAACAATAAACAGTACAGTCGCAAGATACAAAATCAACGTACAAAAAAGACCAGTTGAATTTACACATATAGGTAGATTTAAAAACAATATCATTTAAAATGAAGAATAAAACATTTTAATATAAGTTTAACAAACTTGTAGAAGATTTCCATGCTAAAAACTACAAAAGAAAAAAGAAAGTACCTCCTCGACTTCTGTCACCCAGGAAACAGAAGTAGAAGAGACAGAAAGGAAGTGGCCAGGGATCAGACACATTCCCCACGATATCACTTCCATGAACCACTCAGATGAACTCAAAAGATTAATGAGTCACCTCACTATTCTCATAAGCATTCTTCAAGCAAATCAAGTTAGCAGTCAAGATCAACCATGACAAAATAGTAAGCATGGTATTATAATGTTATTGAACTCACGCATGTACAGAAAATTGACTTTTGACAAGGTGACAAGAATTCATGACGGTAAAAGCATACCCTGTAAAATAAATAAAATTAGGAAAGCTGTATATACAATGCCAAAGAATGAAATCAGACCCTTTATTGAGGCTATTACAAAACTCAAACTACATTAAAGATTTAAACATAGAAAACAATAAAGGTTCTAAAAGAAAACATAGAGGGAAACTTTCATGATATAAAAATTATGGCAATAGTATCTTGAGTATATCAAAATCTCAGATGACATGTCAAAAATAAACAAGTAGGAATATATCAAACTGAAAAATTATGCACAGAAACAAAGCCAATATTATTAAAAGGCAACATCTTTGGTAAAATAAAACATTTGTTGAGTAATAATATAGTAAATCAGAGGTAAATATCCAAAGTATATCAGAAAATACAGCAATTAAATGGAAAAAGTTTTAAATGTACAAAGGACCTAATTAGGTATTTTCCCAAGCAAAGTGTATAAATGCACAATACTGATTGAGAAATGTTCTTTTTTTTTTCCCTTACTTATCAGAGAGGTGTAAATCAAAATTTCAGGGAAGTATCATACCACTTATGATGCCCATTAGAGAAAAAAAAAATCTAAAGGTAAGAAATTTTGGCCAAAAAGATGTTGAGAGATGTGTTTATTGTTGACAGGAATGTAAAATTCAGCAATTACAGAGAACAATATGCATATACAAAACATATCAATCTCACTGCCATATGACCCCATATATCATCAATTTGTATCTATGCACAAAAGAATAGAAGGCACGATCATAAGGAGATATTTATTTATGAATGTACATTGCCTCATTACCTACAATAACCAGGACATAGAAATATTTTAAATGTCCATCTACAGATTAGCAATGTGTGATACACATACAGTAAGACATTCATCCTTATGTGATAAGGAAATCTTGCCGTATGCAGCAACCTAGATGTGCCTGGAAGCCGTATTAAATTAGATAGTCATAGAATAAAAACCAATTCATGTATGACTTATATATGGCACTAAAAATGTCAGATTCATAGAAACAGAGTAGAATGCTGAATGGAAGAAATGGGGAGTTGCTACATAATGAGTATAAAATCTCAGTAATGTGTAATGAGTAAATTCTAGTCTGTCACTTAGGTCACTGAGCTATCTCTCCAGTTCCCCATAGTGAGTAAATTCTACAAATCAAATCTAAATTTTTTTTACAGTCATCAATACTGTACTGTACAGTAAAAATTTTGTGAAGAGGGTATGTTTACTGCTATATTTTTTCTATATTTAAAAATGGAGTGTTGGTAAAATCTTTGGAGATAATAAATATGTTTACTTCCTTATAGTAATTTCATATATCTGCAAATACCAAATCTTAAGCTTTTAATATGTACAATTTCATATCCATGGAAAATTAACATCCTTCCTTTCAACCATGCACTTTCAATTTACTATATGTTTATACCCTTATTACTCCTGTATTTTATGTCTTCTTCCCATATCTATCATTTTCCAAAGAACAGCAATCAGCATTAAAAGCAAACTAAGCTGGTCAGATAGCTCAGCAGTTTATTTATTTATTTTTTTTCCATTTATTTTTATTTTATTAAAATACAAATGTCAATCAGACAGTTTTGAGACACCTTAACCATACAGAGTCAATGAATTAATACATTGCAAACTGTTTTCATAACGTTTTGGTATTGTACAAGGTGCATACATAATATTATATTTACAGGTATTATTTTAGCAGATATCTGTTATCGGTGAATTAAGAGTGTAGTTGCTTACTTATCTTTTTTTTATAGCTGAATTATATCAAAAATTCAATAATTATTTACCTAATGGATGACCATAGCACTAAAAGCCGACATAATATCCTGTCCAACCACCATTAGTGCAGATCTTGCCTCTCATAGAATTATGTAGAAGCACAGCGTTATCTATCCCAACTGTACTGTCTATACACACACATCATGATTTTTTCTTTCTACAACCCTTCCTTTGTCTACACCTGTCAAAAGTGGGCACTCCGTTGACATTC